>BSBK01006799.1:530000-765000 GCA_027943335.1 Chamaecyparis obtusa
GACCCTATGGCCTATCGACCAGGGGTGCATATTGTAGCATTGATTTTCTAGGGCATTCTCTCTCGCCTTGACATGTTTTCTCTTAATAAATCATGGCGATAGTGCATTCAGTGTCTTTTACTTTTTATTAATCATTGTGTCACGTGTTGAAATCTTATAGGTTTGATCCAATTTGTTTGGTTTCACTTGTGATCATGACGGTTTCCCTATCCTCACAATGCACCTAAAATAGAAGATGACTTGTATATTTTACATCCTTCTCCTCAAGGAGACAATTTTTAGGAAGTGAAGACTTTTCTTATGACCCTTATACAAATTGTTTTTATCTGCCTCGAAATAGGGTCGTATACAATGTCCTTGGCTGGAAAGGCTGACACTTTCTTTAGGATTTTTGTGCCTTAATTTGAATCCTTTCATATGCTTCCCATGACAGGATATGAATATGTGAGCTCTATGCTAGGTGATTTTAGCTTCTTGTTCTCCTACCAATAATGAAGGGTATGTGGTTGTACCATGTTGTGAGTGAATGAAGGCATAAGACTATGACCAAAGTGGTCAAACCCCTACAAATACCATCTGACAAATTCTTAGCCCATCTAACAAAGTTTTGATCTGGTGCCTCACCTCCCCTTAGCTTAGGTTGTTTTCTAAAGGTTGTTCCCTTCCTTTTTCCCAAACACCACCCATGAAGAGATGGCTTCTAAAATCCTAGAGGTTGTTCTATAGGGCGCACCCCGTACCACTCCAACAGAACTTCTGAACTACCCTTCTTTAGGCATGAGCCTCAAAAGGGGATCAACAAAGAGTTTCTCAAACCCTACAAACAAATTTTCTCCATACAAGAACACTTCATTTATGAATCTTGAAAGATCCTTCAATTCCTTTCCAACCGTAAACTCCAAATGATGAAAGTCAAATCAAGAAGCAAAGCAATTTGCATAAATAGGGACTTAGCTAGAGGATGACCTAGGCTATCCCAAGTTTCCACTAAAAAAGAGGCGTGGAAATATGCATGATTCTACGCTCTCCACCACATGTGCCAAATCTCTCTAGAGTAAGAATACTAAAAGAATAGATGGGAAACACATTCCTCATTTTTCTTACAAAGGACACGTCAGAAGGGCCTTATAAGCCTCTCTTCCATAATTTCTCTCATGTGAGGCATCTACTTTGGGAAACTAACTAAATAAAAAGTTGCATTTAGGATATGAGAAGCAATTCCAAACCTGTTTCCACAAAGGAACACCCTCCCATCCATGTAATTGCTTGTCCAACTCTTGGTAACTTGAGGCACCCATAAATTTACCCTTTGGATTATGACCCCAAGACAAAACATCTCTTTCCTGAAGAGAGCTACACAATTTTATAGCTAAAATATTAGCTAGCTCCTAATTCTCTTTAGTGCCACCTTTTGGCCATTCTTGAGGACCTTTCAAACAATTCACCTGCACTTATCCTTTAAAAATAATAGTTTAAGATTTGCCACCCTACTCCAACTAGTTGCAAAACAAATGTCACTAAGAGATTGAAGGTGAGGGAACTAATAAATAATTGGAGGGTGACCATCCCAAGAATCATGCTACAAACAAGCATCTAGTCCCTTATTACATATCCAAAAAATTTCCTCTTTGATAAGATTTGCCCCTTTTTTTAGAGTGTCCCAAATCACAGAACCCTTCCCTATCAAATTGCATCAAGACACATCCACACTATCCACACCCTTAGGGTACTTATGAGTAATATCCTAGCTCAATAAAGATCTTGATAGGTATGCCATATCCAATATAGCTTAACTTCTAAGACTTGAGAAATTAAATCTGCAGGCTAAAGACCTAGAACCCCCTCTCATTTCAGTCTACAAATTGAATCCCATCTAACCATGCTCCATTTTGAAGAGAGGAAATCACTTAACCAAAGAAATTGATGCGACAAAGCATCAAATTCTTTCAGAAAACTGGAAGGAGTGACCCATACAAAATATTCGTAAATAGAAAGAGCTTGAATCATTGATTCTAGCAAAGTTACTCTTCTGGCTGACCAAAGCCATTGACATGTGCAATGGATAACCCTCTAACAAAAATTGTCTAGGATTTCTTGCCAAAACTCCCTATGCTAAGAACCCATGCCAATCAAAATCCCAAGGCAGGCAAGAGGAAGGGAACCAATAGGAAATCTGATAATTTGGGCAATCCTATTCTAATTAAGCTGAGGAGTATTAACAAAATAAATATCAAACTTGTCCTCATTAACTTTCTGCCCCAGGTTAGGAAGCCAAATATGTATCCAAAGTTTTTTTGAATTCAACAACTTCATTGATTCTAGCCCTTCCCATCAAAGCAATATCATCAACAAATTATGAGTGAGAGTAGGGAGGCAAATTATCACCCCAATTTCTAACCTTGAATCAAGTCTTGCTTAACCTTGAATTTAATGAATCCACTAATGAAGGGTGCTCCCCTTAATACCAAAATCACATAACAAAAATAGAGAAACAATAGCAATTTGTAAGAACAAAAAATGGGCTTCTTATTATCTCCACAAGTGTGGAATTACAAATTTTAGAATTACAATATGCAAAGCCACATGGGCATTTTCCTTACAATATTATGTAAGACAAAGCTTCGAGTCACTACCCCAAACTGCCCTGGAAAATAGTACAATCCTTCCTTATATAGGTAATTTTCCACCATATGAGAAGGTTCCAAAAATTTAGCCATTAAGGCCGACTACCCCTAGAATTATTTTATTTTTCATAATTATTACCTTAGGGTCGGCTCAAAATAATTACAAATTATATTTTTAGATAGCCCAACTTTCAGAGGCCATAAATTTTAAACTGTAGCTCCATTTGGCTATTATAACCACTTTTCGGAAATGGCAGGACCTGATCTACAGTGCCTAACTAGTGCAAGCTCTAGTCAATCAGGGTTCAATTGCGATTTAGAGCCTCTAAGGCCTTCAAAATTGAGCTCAAAGATTGTGTACCCAAAAATCTCAATAACTTCACTAGTACATATGATATGACAATAAAACTCAACTGGCAGACTGATATGACTAAGATGAACCTCCACCTTCGAAATCAAAACATTCTGAGCTTGTATGACCAACTTACTAAAAATAGTAAGTTTCCATAAATAGCATCTCTGCAGAAGATAACCCTTATCGAAAAGAAACCAGAAATATTTTTGGGTGATGCAAGATTTCCCTTACACCCAGGATGCTCCTACATCAGACACCCAGAGTAATTTGAGAAGTGACCTTGTCACATCTCAGGTGTGCAGAGGAAAACCAAGATGGTTAAACTCCTCCCTTGTCAGCCATGATGAATCTTCTATAGGTCATCCTTTCCATTTGACTAGATATTCTTCATATGTTATGTTCCTTGTGCTTCTGCCAACACGACTATCTAGTATATCCTCAATCTCCTTGCTAGCTGAAGTAGTTGCTGGAGTACTCCACTGTGCTTCTGTGACCCCATCTTCAACACCCCCTTCATGATACTCTGTCAGATCTGAAATGTTAAATACTGGTAAAATATTCAGCTCAGTAGGCAACTCTACTTCATAGGCATTTCCTAAATCATGCTTCTTCATTATCTTACATGACCCAAACTTCTTCATTTTCATCTTTTTATATGTACCTACTAGAAATCGCTCCTTCCGCAAATGAAACATGACTTCATCCTCAACCTAAAATTCCTTGTGCCTCCTTTTTTCATCTACCTTAGCCTTATACTGCATATTCATCTTAGTAATGTGCTTCCTCACCTCCGCATGGATGTTCTTCAAATGTTCTGCAAAATCCTCAGCTTCAACACTACTTATCTCTCCTTTATCTATCTTCCTCAACTCAGAAGCATTTCTGGGACTATTTCCATATACAATCTGGAATGGTGATTTACCAGTTCTCCTGTTGACAGAATTATTGTATGCAAATTCAGCCTATGGTAAAATCAAATCCCATCATGTAGGCTTATCTCCAACCAAACATCTCAGCAAATTCCCTAAAATCCTATTCACCACCTCTATCTATCCATCAATCCATGGATGATGTGATGAACTAAACTTCAAATCTATCTTTAACTTCTTCCACAATGTGTGCCAAAAATATCCAACAAACTTAGTGTCTCGATTTGAAACTATGCTCTTTGGTAAACCATATAGTCTCACCACTTCTCTGAAAAACAATTTCGCCATATGAATTGCATCATTAGTCTTCTTGCAAGGAATGAAATGTGTCATCTTTAAAAATCTATCAACCACCACAAAAATTGAATCATGCCCTTTGTTGAGTCCTTGGTAAACCAAGAACAAAGTCCATACTGATATCCCCCATGGATTCTCTAGTATAGATAATGGTTGATACAACCCTGTATTATGCTTTGCTCCTTTTTCTATTTGACATACTGCAACTCTGTACAAACTTCTTGACATCTTGTTGCAACTATGGCTAGTAATAATTCTCACTAACCAAAGAAAAGGTTTTATCTCGACCAAAATGTCTAGCCAATCCTCCAATATGTTTCTCTTGATGAGATTCTCCCTCATAGAACTTCATGGAATGCACAACTGACTCCCTCTGAATAGAAAACCATCCTGGATGATGAAATCCAACCACTTCGTTATGTCTAGAGTAACAGGTTATGTACAAGCTTTCCAAGCTTCACCAAAATCAAGAACCTTTGAATACAAATTCGAGTTCTTTGAACCCAATCACGTTAATCTGCATCTCTGTCAACAAAAGTTGCATTCTGCTAAGCACATCTACAACCCTGTTAGACTTTACGCTCCTGTGTTTCAAAACAAATGTATAACTCTGCACAAAATCAACCCATTTCAAATGCCTTTGATTCAACTTTCCTTGATTTTTCAAATATTGCAAAGCTTGATGATCAATATACAAAACAAACTCCTTAGGAAGTAGATAGTGTCTCCACTTCTTCGATGCCTGAACTATAGCATAAAATTTCTGATCATAAACAAAATATTTCATCTTGGCATCATTTAAATTCTCACTAAAATAAGCAACATGTTTACCTTCTTGGCTCAAAATAGCTCCTATTGTAGTACCACTAGAATTATAGTCTACTTGAAACACCTTATTAAAATCTGGAAGTGCTAAAACAGGTTATTCTGTAATTTTTTATTTCAACAATTTAAATTTTTTATCTGCCCCTGTAGTCCACTTAAACTCTTTCTTATCTCCTCTCATTGTTTCAGTCAAGGGTCCACAAACACTGCTAAAACTCTTGATAAACTTTCTGTAAAAACTAGCCAAAACATGAAAATATCTTACCTCAGTAGCACTCCTTGGAGTAGGCCATTCGAGGATAGCCTTCACTTTCTCTGGGTCCATTTTTAGACCTTCAATTGAAACTACAAATCCCAGATACAGTAACTCTTTCTTCACAAAAATACACTTCTTCAAATTAATCAACATTTTCTCTTCCCTTAACTTCTCAAACATCATACAAATATGCATCATATGCTCCTCCAATGTCTTACTAAAGATCAAAATATCATCTATGTATACAATGAAAAAGTTACCCAAAAATTCTTTTAGAACCTTGTTCATGAGCAACATGAAAGTGCTCAGTGCATTGGATAACTCAAAAGGCATGAATAACCGTTCATACAACCCTTCCTTTGTCTTTAAGGTAGTCTTCCATTCATCTCCTTCTCTAATCCAAATCTGATGATATCCACTCTTCAGATCTATCTTTAAGAAATACACAACTCCACTGAAATAATCCATAATATCATCCATCTACGGCAATGGAAACCTGTACTTGATTGTGATATTGTTTATAGCCCTGGAATCTATACACATCCTCCATTCTCCATTCTTCTTTGGTGCTAATATTGCTGGTAAAACACATGGACTTAGAATCTCTCGAATCAACCCCTTTGACAACAACTCATGTACTTGTCTCTTCAAATCTTCACTTTTTGTTGATGTCATTCTATGTGTTGCCTTATTTGGCGAACTAGCTCCTAGAATCAAGTCCATCTAATGACTGATCTTTCTTACAGGTGGTAATCCATTAGGTACATTATCAAACACAATATTCTGAAACTTATTCAATAGATCCACAACTTCTGCAGGTACATCTTCTACTTCCTCTTTACCAACTTTCGAAATTAAAGCAAAACACATATGCTCATGCCTCATACCCTCTAGGAAGTTTCTTCCATCAACAAAAATTATTCTTGCATTACTACATACCTTTTATTCTATGTCCTTCAATGGCTTTAGCTTATGTCACACTCTATCCTTTGTGATGGAATAGGTATTTGCATGACCATCATGTACATCATGCCTATCAAACTGCCATGGCCTACCCAACAACATATGACATGCATCTATAGGTATGATATCGCATAGTACCTTGTCATGGTATCCCACAGTCTTGAACTTCACTAAGCACTATTCATTGACCATGACCTTGTGGTCATCCTGCAACTAGGTGATTCGGTATGGATGTGGTTGTTTCTACCTCTTGAGCTTTAAATTTGTGACCATCTCTTCTGAAACCAATTTTTTAGTGCTTCCACTATCAATAATCACATCACAACATTTATCCTCACACTTGCACCTAGTACAAAACAAGCTCTTCCTTTGCTCAGGTTCATTCTCACCACTCAGCGGGACTCTTTTCTTAATAAGTGTTTCTCCTTTTTCAACATCTTCGGAATGTGATGATTTGGCATCTTCATCCACATGTGCAACTCTAACCTGGCCTTCAATTCTCCTATATGTCCTTCCTTGGCATTGTGGACATTCATATTCCCTATGACCTTCTTCTCCACAGTGAAAACATGTTCCACAGAAGCCTCCTCTTCCAATCCTTATCCTCTTCCCTTTCCTCTCTGTTCTCTATTATTCTGATCATGGAAATGATTGAAATTGTTTCCTCTCTGATTTTGACTGCTACTCACCTCATCCTTCTTTTATTGATCTACGTTTCGGCCTCCATAAGATTGTCCATTGGATCTTCCACCATGACCTCTTCCACTTTGCCTGCTCTCAAACTTCTTATTTATCTTTTCCTCTACCTTTAGGGAAAACTGGTGTGCCTCTTCAATACTGTTCATTCAAACCAAATTCAACTCCTCCTGAATGCTTGGCCTCAACCCATTAAGGTAACAGAAAACTTTCTCCTTATCAGCTTTTGCATGGCCTGTTCTGATGAGGATTCGATATAACTCCTCTGTATACTCTTGAACAGATCTCCCTACTTGCTTCAAACCTTGCATTTTCTTTAGTCGATCTAGCTCATAATCAACAAGAATGAATTTTTTCTTTAATTTATCTACCATCTGGTCCCATCTTGTAATTTTCTCCTTTCCTCTTCTATTTCGCTCAAATTGAATCTCCTGCCACCAGATTTTCGCATGACCCTTCAGTTTGGCCTTCACAAACTTGACCCTATTAAGATCCTTGATATCTTCATACTCAAAATATTCTTCTAATTCATTGATCCAATCGATCAGTTCCTCTGGGTTAAGATTTCTTGAAAATGTAGGAACCTCAATCTTATGTCTTTTCCTAATCTTGGAAATGGCTCGAAAAAACCTTTCTTCCTCTTGGTTCAAAATTTCGCCTTCTCCTTCTTGATCAAAATTTCCTTTGTCTTCAACTTCATCTTCACTTTCCTCTCTTATGACAAGATTCATGCCTCTGTGAATCTCTTCTTGCAATGCTCACACTTGTCTCTGGAGGGATCTCACCTCAGGTGACACACCACCAGCTCTTCCGCCATGTTCCCTTTGTGGAGATATTTTTGTGCTTATCACTGAAACCCTAAAACAAGGTCTTGGTACAAACTGCCTCACAGTCGGCGATCTATTTACTGACTCAAGAACTCCCTCTCTGATCCCACTTGATGTAGGGTGCTCCCCTTAATACCACAAATACATAATAGAAATAGAGAAACAACAACAATTTGCAAGAACATAACATGGGCTTCTTATTATCTCCACAAGTGTGGAATTACAAATTTTAGAATTACAATATGCAAAGTCACATGGGCATTTTCCTTACAATATTCTGTAAGAAAAATCTTCGAGTCACCACCCCAAACTGCCATAGAAAACACTACGAGCCTTCCTTATATAGGCAATTTTCCATTGCCCAAGAAGGTTCTAGAAATTTAGCCATTAAAGATGACTACCCCTAGAATTATTTTATTTTTCATAATTATTACATTAGGGTCGGCTCAAAATAATTACAAATTATATTTTTAGGTAGCCCCACTTTTGGAGGCCATAACTTTTAAACCGTAGCTTCGTTTGGCTATTATAACCACTTTTTAGAAATGAGAGGACTTGATCTATGATGCTTGACTTGTGCAAGCTCCAATCAATTGGGGTTCGATCATGATCTAGAGCCTCTAAGGCCTTCAAAATTGAGCTCAAATATTTTATACCCAAAAACCTCAATAACTTCACCAATACAGATGATATGGCAATGAAACTCAACTGGCAGACTGATATGACTAAGATGAACCTCCACCTATGAAATCAAAACATTCTAAGCTCGTATGACCAACTTACTAAAAATAGTAAGTTTCTATAAATAACATCTCTGCACAAGATAACCCTTATTGAAAAGAAACCAAAAATATTTTTGGGTGATGCAAGATTGCCCTTACACCTAGGATGCTCCTGCATCATCTACCAGGCCCCTCAACCATGATGATAAACAAATAAAGGGATAAAGGCTCTCTCGACCAAAGACCTCTAGAAGAACATGAATAGATTATAACGTTCTCCATTCACCAAGACAAAGAAGGAAATAGAGGAAACACAACTCATAACCTAGTTTACCCATTCACTGCTAAATCCAAAAGCTTGAAGAACCTTTTGTAAAAAAATCCCTTTAACTTTGTCATAAGCCTTTGCCATCTCAAGTTTAATAAACATGGCTTTCTCATTAGAAGTTTTGATAGAATGAATGACCTTTGCAGTAATCACAATTCCATCAAGAACCTATCTACCGACAACAAAAAACCCCTTTCTCATTACAAATAAGAGCTTTGAGACATAGCTTGAGTCTCTCTACAATCATTTTAGTGATAATCTTGTAAACCACATTGCAAAGGGCAATTGGTATGAACTATCTAGTCTATTCACATTATCCTTCTTAGGAATAAGGGCTAGAAAAGTGGAATTCATGGCTTTTAACATATGCTTATTGTTATTTGATTCTTGAACCACCTCCATAAGGTCCCATTTGATAATTTCCCAAAATTCTTGGTAAAATTTCACCGAAAAGCCATTAGGGCTTGGAGCTTTTCCTTTTTTCATGTGAACGACAATATTCTCCAGTTCTTGCAGTGAGATAGGGTGAATAAGAGCCTCATTCATTTATCTATAAACAAGAGAAGGAATGCACTCCAGAATATAAATTTCTCAATCCCTAATATGAAGAGAATCTTCCTTAAAAAAAGTTGAAAAAAACTTGTTTTACTTCCTAAGAGATGTCCCTGGTTTAGGAGAGTTGTGCCCCCTCTAAAGACACTAAGGAAGTTATGAGATTGCTAGTTTTCTCGCTTTAACAAAATTATGAATTTTTTTTCCTATCTCCTTCATGTAGCCAATCAATTCTAGACTTCTATTTCCAAAAGATCTCTTATTGAATCTCACGTTTGTCCAAATCCTTGATGGCCATAGCCTCCTCTTGACTCGACTCTAAAGTAAGTCCTTGATCACAAATCAAGCAAATGATAGAATCCAACCAAGATTGGGTTGCATGTTTACTGAAGTGTGGGTTCCCAAAACATTGCCTATTCCATCTTTTGAGTTTATATTTCATAAAATATAATCTTTAAAAAAGAGAGTACATAGTTGTACTATGAGAAGGTTGTCCTTCAAACCACCAAGTAGTGACCAAGTCCTAGAGAGAGGGATATTGCAACCACATAAGTTGAAACTTGAAAAAAGGATTTTTTGAAGCTTTGGAAGAGACCATCAATATTTTAATTAGCTAGTGATTAAAGCCTCTCGAATACAAGATTTTTGAACTAGTATTCCATTTATCTCCTATTCAATAGCCAAAAACAAGGAATCTATCTAGTCTCTCAGAGATGACATCCACTCCACTTCTCCTGTTGTTCCAAGTGAACATGTCATTATTTGACTTCACATCAATAACAATCAAAAGCTCAATATTATCATTGAGGAGGATGACTGAAGGGTCTAGTCCAACCACACCCCCTCTTTTCTTCTCTAGATTGCAAACTACATTGAAGTCACCAACCAAGATCCAAGGGAGAAAGGGATCCAAAGAGTGGACATATCTAATATGGTCCCAAAGCTGCAATTTTCCCAAAAGAGTAGTGGGAGCATAAACATTGGAAAAAAGATAGATTTTGCCCAAATCCAAACAAGGGGTAACCATATAAATAGAAGAAAGACTTGTAATCCACCATTGAGGGACAATTTTTCTTGGATTCTAGAAATAAGTCATTCAACCTGAGCTACCATGAGCCTTGACAAACTGACAGGCTGCACAAGACCAAATCCTAGAAACTCTACTTTCCATATCCTCCACTAACAATTTAGTTTCCTAAATGAAGACAATGTCAAGAGAATAAGCAACAATTAAATCCCAAACAACCTTTTATCTAGGGATGTTTTTTAAACTCCTCACATTCCATGATATTACAATCATTTATGGGGATGGGAAAAATGGGAATCAATGGGTTTCACAAGCCCAAACTAAACCAATGTATCCCCAATAATCTTTACCTTTTCCTAGTCTATCCTATGGCCACTCTTCAAAGGTTTCTCCATAGTTCCCTTTTTAAGGGGTTTTCACTATAGGCCTAAGGCAAGAACAATCTTTTTGCTCTTCCCAGACTCTAGAGATTCCTTCATTGAAGGATAAGCTGAAGCCACCACAACAACCAAATCTTTTGGGAATGAAGTCCCACCAGGCTTTGCTACAAATGTAATCTTCAGAGGAAGATCCATATCCACCTGCCCATCCTTTTGATCCACTACGACTATGTTTTGATTACAAATTCCATTATCCTCCTCCATTGTCTCTCCCAAAAGTTTAGCACTTAGAGAAAATTCAATTGGAACACCCTCCTCTTGAACCAAGTTATCTAAAGCCTCAAACTGGTTAGAGATCCAATCATTTTGTCTATCCATCCAAGTTCTCTTTTGGCCTCATCCCTTATTACGAGTTTTGACAAAAATGAACCCATCCTTATTAGTAGTGCCATCAGTCATAGGGGCCTTCCCTTTATCCACTCTAGGAGTTGAATTGGAAGGGGCATTAACTGATGCAAATGACATGGATCTAGGGTACCTCTTTTGCAGATGCCCATACTCATGACATATTCTACATCTAAATGGCAACGTCTCATAATCTAATAGTTGAATCCAAGAAGAGGATCCAAGATATATTTCCTTAGAATTTGGTAATGGGTTATTTAAACAACTTCAACACAAATTCAAGCATAAGAGAGTACCTTTCTATCCCGAGTTTGAGAAGTAGGACCAATAGGCTTTCCTAGCAGAAGACCAATGGAGTGAAGAATATCATCTCGCCAAAATTATAAGGGGAGCCTTGGGAGATGAATCCAAATAGGAACTCGCAAGGGAAAATCCTTAGCTGAGTTGAAGCCTACATGCCAAGGTTTGACAAATAACCCAACCTATTTAAAGAAATATGGGCCTCCTTCTAAAGCTTTATGTCTATCTGCCATGCAAGAGAAGATAACCAAAAAAAATTGTTGGATGCCAATATAATTTCCATATCCCTTCGAGGTTCCAAACCTTTCTTGCCCAAGATTCCAGGATTGATAAAGAGAGTCGAAGCCCCAAGAATTTACAAATAAGAGCATGATTTCTCCAATATGCTATGTCAGCCGCAACTATTTTTGGCTGAATAACCAAGACATGACATTCCTAGCATATTTCCAAGCACCCATTCACTCGATTTTCAAAACTCCCTTCAAAGAGACATCACGCTCCCTAGAAATCTTGTTCAAATCCTTGACACTTGCATGCAACGACGAAGATGGATCAAAGACATCCATAGCTTTAGAGATCATCTAATTCAAGGATACTTCGAGATGAGCCATGCAAACTCCTTTGAGTGAAAACCCCTAATTCTCTCCTTCCACCAAAACCTTGGCCCATAAAAACCAAAACCTTACAAAATCAACTTCCACCCCCAATCTTCTAAGAAAATCTTGCAACAAAACCCCTGCCGCCAAGCCTCACCAAACACAAACCCCCTTGTATGCCAAACGTGTAACTCCCAATTTGTAGACAATAAACACAACAAACATATAAAACTAAAAGCAGACCCCTAGGCCTGTATGACTCCTATCAAACCCCACAACTGCTTGCAAGGTTTCATCACACACAGTTAGCAAAGAAAACAACTAGGGCATCGGTGCCCTAGCCCAATTGCCTTCGTCTGAGAACTATCACCTTCCTTCCCATCATTGTTTTTCTAAATATTTTAAAATCATGCAAAATACTTCCCTCATTGTTTTTCTAAATATTTTAAAATCATGCAAAATATTCTATTTTAAAAAAATTCAACTTTAGTAATCTATTCTCATCTATAATCCTATTTTTGTTTAAAGATGCAAATGAAGAACAAATAAAAAATCTCAAATTAACATACAATTAAAAAATGAAAAAAACAAACACTTCAGAACAGTTGAGAGCATTTAATTCGAAGGATGTTTAAAATCTGCTTTGTTAGAGTACATTCCATGAGGATGCATGGAGCATGGGGGATGTAGGAGGGGAATTCTATATAAGCAGTGCCTATGTATACGCTACGCCCATTTTTGAACTGAAGTAATTGTCAGCTGAAATATATATCAACTTTACGTTATCCGACGTCCGTTCTACTTTCCCTGTGTCGTAACAGGAGCAAACTTCCAATATATGCAGCATAAAAGTAACAAGGCTGATCAGCTCGCCACATGAAACGAGAAAATGACCAGAGCTCCACTCAAGCGCTTCCTTTCCATCGGTGAGTACCCGACAACACTAAATGCGGGAACGCAGACTTCAACTTCTGCTTATGTTTGGTTCAATTGATTTTAACATACTTACGAATATTAGTTGAAAGTTACATAAGTAGATCAGCTAAAATCAAGCTCATAATTTACCCAAAACATTTATTCACTGCCACAAGTAGGGTAGTTAGGGTTTTAAGTGGGTTACTTGGGGTTTTAATAAGATAAAGCGGGTGGCTAGGATTTTAAGCATAATAATTAGGGTTTCTGGATGGGTCAATTGGGACATTCTGTGGATAAGTCAGGGTTTTATGTGGATTTGTTTCTTCTTCAATAATGTCACAAAAATCCACATGAAAATTCTATTTGTCTGAAAAACCCTCATTTATATTCAATTAATTGTTAAAGATATGTAGCTTCGGTCGGATTACTCTGATCGATATGATCAAATGTATAAGTGGCCTATCGGCCTTGAACATTTGATCTCTATCCATTATCTATGGAAGATCTGATTATTAATAATAATATATTATGAACATGCTTCACTCATAATATAATATTATTAATATTATCATTGTTAATTATCTAGTAATAATAAACATTAATAAATATATGAATATTCAGTAATATTCATATATTTATTAATGAATGTTTTTAATAATTATATTGTTCCAAATAAGTATCGATAATATAATGGACAACAAGTTGAAGACATTAATGATATCACTGTTATCGTATTGCATTGTTATTATTTCATTGTTATCGTTACATTGTTATCGGCATTGTTATGAAAGGGTGGCCTCACGTAGAGGCACGACCCTACGTGAGACCATTTGTCGCACCTCTACGTGAGACTACATAACCACATTCGTAGCCATATCTTTGGAAAGCCGAACACATAACACATACAAATCGATAATACATACTGCAGTTTAATAACAGTTAGTACTTGCAGATCGGTATATATATATATTAGTTGAAGATCAATAATATATATGGATGATATTCATGTACTTGCAGATTGATATATAATAATATACTGTAGATTGATACTCATTGTAAAGAGATACTTCTTTTGGAACAAAGCAGTGATAATATTCAGATTATCAAACTGTGGAGAGTTTGATATAAATCAAATTATAATAACTTTGCTTAATCATTAGAAATAAAATTAAAATTATCTTTAATATAAATCTGATCAAAACTCAACATGGTATTAGAGCCAGTCCAAGGAAGATACGATCAGATTTATAAGTACAATCAATCTAATCACCATTAAATTTTATAGATCTCCCTATATTCTTCAAAATGGTGAATGGTGTTAGATTTGAGGACCGACTTGAAGGGGCTGCAAATTTTGCATCATGGAAATTTAGGATCATGCTGGCCCTAAGAGATCATGAATTAAATGAATTTGTGGAAAAGGCAGTACCTATTCCTAATGAAGATAGTGAGAAACTTCAGTGGGCGAAAAACAATAACAAAGCCATGAAGATGCTGGTGGATATAGTGAAAGATCACATAGTTCCAATAATCTCCAAATTAGATACAGCCTATTAGATGTTCACAATGTTACAAAGCATGTATGAAATAAATAACACGAGCAGGGCTCTAACACTAAAGCAACAACTCCACCACGTGAAAATGAACAAAAGAGAATCCATCACATCCTACTTCATGAGGATAACAGAATTAAGAGATCAGTTATCCACCATTGGTCACACTATTGATAGCAAGGAGTTAACCATGTTGGCTCTAAATGGACTTCCAACATCTTGGGAAGCTTTCATCCAGGGGATAAGTGCTCAATCTAAACTTCCTAAGTTTGATTGTCTAAAAACTGATTGCATTCAAGAAGAGTCAAGAATAGTCACAAGAGGGATTGGTCAAAACTCGGTAAAGGAAGATGTTCAAGTTCTAAATTCTCATTCTCACAAGAAGGGTAAAAGAGGAAACTTCAAAAGGAAGAAAGACAAAGATGGAAAACGCTCATTCAAGAAAAGGAGGGACATGTCTAAAATACAATGCTTCGGATTTGATAAATATGGTCACTATGCAATGAAGTGTCTAGACAGATCTCAAGCCTCCTTTGCTAAAGTTAGTAAGGCAAGCTCTGAAAAGAACTCAGAAAGACTTGTATTTTATTCAGCCCTGTCAAGTCAAGTGTCAACCAGCCTTAACACTTGGGTAATTGATAGTGGGGCATCATATCACATCATAGGATTTAGAGAACACCTATATAACTTGGTGGAAAGTTCAGATGAGGAAGTCACCATTGGAGATGATACAAACTATCCTGTGAAAGGAGTCGAAACCTGTACTATACACTTAAAATCAGACATTTCCCTTCAATTAACAGGTGTATTATTTGTACCTGGAATCAAGCGAAACTTGGTCTCCATATCAGCCCTTGAAGACAAAGCATACCGAATCACCTTCATCGATGGCAAAGTTCTAGCATGGCCCAAGAATTCAAATATCAAGAAAGCTCACACCATAAGAGTTCGACATGGATGTTTATATACACTTTGCTCTTCTCCTTCTCAAGCCTTAATTCATGAATCTTCAAATACATGTGAGATTTGGCATAGATGATGAGGGCATCTCCATTTTCGTGCTTTACTTTCAATAGAGAAAATAGTGACAGGTTTACCTAAACTTAAGCAAGGACATGAAAGAATGTGCAAAGGATGTGCCTTGGGAAAGAACTCTAAAAACACTTTCCATAATAGTGAAAGTAGATCTAAACATGTACTATAACTTATTCACTTAGATCTATGTGGACCTATGTCAGTAACCTCTTTAGGACTCTTGTACTATGTTATTTTTGTAGATGATTATTCTAGGAAAACTTGGATATATTTTTTGAAATGTAAAGAGTTTGATGAAGTCCTTATGAAGTTTAAGGAATTCAAAGTTCTAGTAGAAAATATGTCTGGAAAAAGAATCAAAACCCTAAGATCAAATAATGGAGGAGAATACACCTTTGATAACTTCAAAACCTTTTGTAATAATGCTGGGATTAAGAGGGAGTTTAGTGTTCCTTATAATCCTCATCATCAACTTATAACTAAGGTTTTGGGTCCACATCATCAAATTTGATGCCACATTAGCATGCTTTTTGCCAAGGTGTCCAAAACAGCCAAATAAAGTGAGACTGATACTTGTGCACTAAGTCATGTTATATTGGTGCGCTTATGTGTCATCACATGATTTGTTGCTTTTTAGAACCAAGGGATACATTTCATTCAATTATGGGTATTCATCATCAACAGTAACAACTTTATTGTCACATTGGTGTAATATTGTAAAAAATATTGGGCATTAAATCAACAAGTGTGGGCATTAAGATCAACAAGTGCTGTCATAGCTATTGGAGCACACTCAACTATTGGGTCCTCTCCCGTATTTTATTTGTGGATGCGGCTAGCTTGGGATGCATTCTTATGTATTGCACTTGACATAGATTTGAAGGTAATGTTACAAAAAGTAGATGGTAGAATACTTTCTGATCTATTAACAAAGATCAAACGATCTATATATACAAGAAGATGAACGATGTTTCCTTAGGAAACGATCGTCTAGAATAAAAACATTCTATTCTAGCTACAACTAACTAAATATTAGAAACATTCTAAGATTTATACTATGATACAATATTGAGCATTAATAAAATATGATTCTAAATTATTCTAATACCCCCCCTTAATGCTCAATCTATTAACTACACCAATAGACCCCTTGAATTTTACAAACTTGTTAGGACCAAGGGGTTTGGTGAAAATATCTGCTGGCTGCTCTGAGGTAGGAACATATAGCATCTAAACAGATCCATCTTCTACCAATTGCCGAATGTAATGACAATGGAGTTCTATGTGTTTGGTGTGTTCATGGAAGACTGGATTTTTGGCAAGTTTGAGTACACCCTGATTGTCTGAAAACAGAGGAGTCGGACTTGCTTGAGGTAGTTGCATATCTGCAAGCATTTGACGAAGCCAAACTGCCTCACAAGCTGCCTTGACAGCTCCTCTATATTCTGCTTCTGTCGAAGAGAGAGCCCTCGCCTGTTGCTTCTTACTGGTCCAGGTTACCGCACCCAATCCTAAACTGAACATATATCCAGAGGTAGATTTTCTGTCATCAACGGAGCCAGCCCAATCAGAATCTGTGAACCCACTGAATTGAGGAGCAGCACTCCGAGTGTACAAAAGTCCATAATCCAAGGTACCTTGTACATAGCACAGAACACGCTTCGCTGCAACCCAAGGATCAACCTTGGGGTTTGTCATGAATCGGGAGATGTAGCTGACTGCAAAGCTGATATCAGGTCTAGTAGCAGTGATATAGATGAGACTACCCACTAGTTGCCTGAAGTGGGTTTCATCTACAGGAGGAGAATCAGATTGTGCGAACAATTTCAGACCAGTCTTCATAGGAGTGGAGGCTGGTTTACAATCCTGCATTCGAAACTTGTCAAGCAAGCTTCTGGCATACTTAGATTTAGAAATAAAAATGCTATTGTCAGTTTACCAAACCTCAATACCCAAACAATAATGAAGTAGTCCAAGATCTGTCATATCAAAAGTGCTGCACAAATCCTGTTTGATTTTGGAAATAAAATGTTCTGAACTCCCAGTAATGATTAAGTCGTCCACATAGATAACGAGAAAGAGAATATCATTACCAGAGTGTTTGATATACAAATTACTGTTCGAAGGACTACGCTGAAATCCACGAGCAACCAAGTACTGATCAATTTTTATGTACCATGTCCGAGGGGCCTGTTTAAGACCATAGAGGGCTTTCCGGAGTCTACATACTTTGGGTTATGAACCGGCAACCTTGAAACTAGGAGGCTGCGTCATGTAGACTTCTTCCTGCAATTCACCATTTAGAAAGGCACTCTTCACATCCATCTGGCGAACTTTCCAACCATACTAAGCTGCAATGGCAAGGAGAAGGCGAATAGTACTCATCTTGGCTGTAGGAGCAAAAGTCTTCTCATAGTCAATGCCTTCTGGCTGGGTGAATCCTCGAGCAACTAATCTGGCTTTATATTTGTCTAAGGTACCGTCTGCATGATATTTGACCTTATAGACCCATTTACAGCTAATGGGTTTCTTTCCCGGAGGAAGATCTGAAAGAACCCAGGTGTGATTCTTTTGAAGACTTTGGAACTCAGCATCCATTGCCTGTTCCCATTCTGGAATTCCTTTGGCCTCTGCATATGTTTGAGGCTCAGATATATTGTGGGTGTTAGCCATGAGAGGAACATTAATTGTGTTATGCTGAATGCTCTTATTTCTGGAGGTTCTACCCTCAATGAGTTCATCAGGACGAAGATCACTGATTGTCTTAGCCCACCATTTAGGCCGAAGAGAAGAGGGGCCAATATTAGATGCAGAAGGAATAGTTGGATGAGGAAGCAGATCAGGATTAGGAACAAGAATGGCATTGTCCGAAGGGAGCTCAGGTGGTGCATTAGAATCAGCTCGCTCATCAGATGAATCACATGAAATAGGAAGACCCAAGTCAGAGGTCTCTGAAGGCGGAGTCTCAGAATGCTGCGGGGAGGAAGAGAGCTGAAATGGTCCTAGTTCCTCATCAAACACAACATCATGACTGAAGATTAAATGATTAGTGTTTACATCAATCAGCCTGTAGGCCTTATGAGTGTCACTGTACCCTGTAAACATAAGCTTTTGACTCTTGGAATCCAACTTAGTGTGCTTGGCATAAGGAATCCATACATATGCTAGAGAGCCAAAAACTTTTAAATGGTTGATCCTAGGTTTGCGACAAGACCATGCTTCCTCAGGAGTCTTATGTTTAACTGCATAAGTGGATGACTGATTAAGAAGATAAACTGCTGTGAATATTGCTTCTGCCCAATATTTTTTAGGTACGTTTCTATGTTCCAACATAGCCCTAGCCATCTCTGTAATGGTATGATTTCGCCACTCTACAACACCGTTTTGCTGAGGGGTGTGTGGTGTGGTAAACTGCCGCTTGATGCCATGAGTAGTGCAGAAGGTAGAAAAAATAGAAGAACAAAACTCCCCCTCATTATCAGACCTAAGAGTAAGAATAGAAGAACCAGACTCTTTTTCTACTAAGGCCTTAAATGTCTGAAATACAGGAAATGCATCTGATTTTTTCTTAAGAAAATATACCCACATTTTGCGACTGAAATTATCAACAAAGAGTAAGAAATACTTGTACCCAGTAATAGAAGTAGTATTCATAGGACCACATATATCAGCGTGAACTAGCTGGAGGACCTTAGATGCTCGCCATGAGTCACCATCTTTGAACGGTGTCTTGTGTTGCTTCCCTGCCTAGCAAGCTCCACAAACTCGATGATTTTGGGTCTGAATATCCAGTAGGCCATGTACTAAATCGTCTCGAACAAGTTGTGCAAGATACTGAATATTCAGGTGACCATATCGCTAATGCCAGAGACTGCTGATAGCAGAAGATTTTGCTATGAAGGCACGCTCAAGAGAATCGCCTGAGTCCACAAGCCTATAAAGACCATGATCCTCAAGGCCAACAAGTGTAGTGCGAGAAGTACGATCAACAATCGAGCACTTATGTGCACTAAAAACAACATCCAGCTGAGGAGAGTGCCTCATAATCTAACTAACTGAAAGAAGATTATGGTTCATGCCAGGAACATAACACACATTGAGGAACATGAGTTTTCTTCCTCCAAACTGTATCTGAACATTGCCCTTGCCGACAACATTGTACTCTTCACCATCGCCAAAGATAATTGAGTTAGTGTAGGGAGAGAACTCAACAAACCAGTCACGCTTGTGAGTGAAACGACCAAAGGCACCGAAATCTATGTACCGGGCAGAAGATTTCACATGATCTGCAGGTATTTTGGCCATAAAGGCATGAAAGGTAGATTCTTTCTGCTTTGAGTGTTTAGCAACATTAGCTTGCTTTTTAATTGAGACTGACTTCTGAGGTTGTTGATACAGATGCTCATAGCATGTTTGCCAAAAAAAGTGAATATCTCAGAGGACACAAACTTCGAGGTCAAAAATTGAAAGACCCAGGAAAAATAGAAAAGTATACAGAAGAGAGCTTGAAAAACCCAAAAAGAATATGTTGTCGAAATTTGGATCTAATGGCTCGAAAATTGAGGCACAAAAATCGATGCACCCAGAAAAAATTGACAACCCATTTGAGATCTTGGAAAACCCACCAAGAATTTGTAATTAGAAAATTTTTTCGAGCCCAAAAATTAGGGTTTAAAAAAAAAACGGCCTGCTGCAAAAAACCACCAAAAAATAATGGTGGATTTGTAGAAAAAACGTGGCTGAATAGGGCCAAAAACTGGTCAAACTCACAAACCCTAGACGTGAGCAGCATCAGATCCCAGAATGTGGGAATAAACAGAAATTTACTCGAAAAATTTGAGCAAATAATTTCGAAAGAAATTATAAATTTTCCGGAAAAATTTTAATGGCTCTGATACCATGTTACGAAAAGTAGATGGTAGAATACTTTCTGATCTATTAACAAAGATCAAATGATCTATTTATACAAGAAGATGAATGATGTTTCCTAGGAAATGATCGTCTAGAATAGAAACATTCTATTCTAGCTACAGCTAACTAAATATTAGAAACATTCTAATATTTATACTATGATACAATATTGAGCATTAATAAAATATGATTCTAAATTATTCTAATAGGTAATGGATTAAAAGATATGAATTTGTTAGTGTTAGTGTGGAAATGCTTTCTTGGTGAGTTCATCCGAGTTGTTAATACTTGTGGTATACCGTTATATCTGAAATTGAAACATTGCTTGCATTAGTTATGAGCTTACATGCGTAACTTGCACTTATTATTATATTAGTGTTAGAGCTTTAATGAGGTGGGTCTTCCATCTGAGTAGTCAATCGAATCACTTTTGTATCCATTTTATCTAATCATATGTTTTTTCAGCATCTTTTGGTACACCCACATGGTGGTATTTTTTTAAGCTTATAATAGATGTCCCTTGCTTTTAACTAAGGTTTTGGGTCCACATCATCAAACTTGATGCCACATTAGCATGCTTTTTGCCAAGGTGTCCAAAATAGCCAAATAAAGTGAGACTAATACCTGTGCACTAAGTCGTGTTTTATTTGTGCGCTTATGTGTCATCACATGATTTGTTGCCTTTTAGAACCAAGGGATACATTTCATTCAATTATGGGTATTCATCATCAACAATAAAGTTATGTATCCCTTGGTTTTAAAAAGCAACAAATCATGTGATGACACATAAGCGCACAAATAAAACATGACTTAGTGCATAGGTATTAGTCTCACTTTATTTGACTGTTCTGGACACCTTGGCAAAAAGCATGTGTAGTATCCTTTCTAAAGTTTCAACAATTTCTGATAAACAAGATGAATGCGTTTGAACTGAAATTCCGGATAGACTGGGTTATTTCAACTAATGCGTGTATCTGACTGATTCAGTGGCTTTAAGGATATCTATTTTGTATGTTGCTGTTCAGTGGTTGGTGTGTATATCTTTCCAGATTTCAACTTAAGTGTATTTCAAGCATAAGCATAAACAACGCGATTCATAATTACTAAAGATTGCAGAGATTAAATTTAATTTCTAATTATATTCCTCTAGCTTTACAATGATACCAACAGTCACTTCACACTGGATATACACTTACAGATTTCGCAAACTGAAATACAAATGCAGAAGTATCAATGATACCAATCGTATGGGAAATGGTCCCTTTCAATAGTCGCGGGATGGCCTTATGTAATACGCACCAGTGTGTGACTCCTTCACGCAATCCCTGTTCCCTGGCAGCTCGTACGTGACACGACAGGCTCAATGACTGGGTCGTAGGTATGGTGCAACACCTCTAGCCGGTAGTCACTGCTGACTGTTTCCTCACCGGCTCGATCCCAGAATTAGTTGCGCGACTAGCAACACCTCATGTTCTAGCCTCACGGTCTAAACGCTTGGACTGGTCACGCAGTTGTAGACTCGAGCTAATAACTGCACCACCAGTTCCGTCACAGAATGATTCCCATGTGTGGCTGTAGAGAAAAAGTGGAGTTCTGTCCTTGTGTGGAGTCACGGGTGAGCACTGTGACCACTGCCCAACCTTTGAAAGCCACACACTCTTAGCGGAAATGATCTCCTGCTGTATCGTGAGCCTTTAATCCAATCTCCCGGTCTCCAATATAAGAGGTGGCTACTAGCTGGAGTATTCCGCCCTCTACTGCTGTGTATAGCTCGATAGATATTCAAGAAGTATTGAAGTTACTGCTAATATGTTCTCTTTGATTAATAACCAGCTGAATGATGTGTTGGAACTGTTGGAATTCTTCTGAAACCTTGTCAACTGTAAAGTGCTGAAGACAAACTGTTCTTACCAATGCTGTGAAGTTCAATATGAAATCTGTATGATTTCACCTTTTTGAAGAAGTGCTGGGGCTACGTCCAGTATCTTCATGAATTCCTAAGGGTTTGCGTCCTTGGAATAACCAGTCACAAAAGCAACCAGATTCTATTTTCTTAATTTTATAATATCTCATGGTGCTTTTTCTGTAATGTCCCTAGTATTTTTGATTATATTTCCTTAAGAATTAACCCGCAAGAAAGATGTTAGCAACAATAGTATGGACACATAAATATGAATAAAAACTAATTAATTAACTATCAACCCCAACTGCTAACCCCTCCAAAAGGAAGTCTACCAGGTCGGGCTCATAACCTTAATAAGGACCCTTGTGTTCCTTTGATTAGATCTTGCCGTCGTCCTCTGGAGCGCATCCTTAGGGACTTCCTGAAAAAAGTTTGCCAGGTCGGGCTCATGACCTTATAAGGATCTTTTATAGTCCTTGGCCCAATCTTGCCGTCATCCACTGGAGCGCATCACTCAGGGCTTATAGGCTGACCATAGGTCCATTCCTCTTCGTGGAAGAGGTTTTCTTTATCCAAGGCTTAGTACATATGCATATCTGGGTCATCAATGTACACTGGCTTAGTGGGGGTCTTAATTTCCCCTTGAGAGTTCTTTTCCATTATTTTGTTAATAATTACTTTTTGATAACAAAATTACTTTGTCAATAATTAATGAATTATCATTTATAAATCTGAAGTGAAATCATAATACTATTTATGAACTTAAATGAAATTATGCTCTTTTATGTCATGTAAATTCTTGGATTGATTAACCCGGGTATATATATATATATATCCAAGTTATATATTAAATCTGAATTATCATTATTTTTAATACATATTCATTATATCTCTATATTTCTTAATATATATTTATTATCAGTCACCTCCATATTTTTTATATATATCTTCATGTACTATAAATATATTTATTATAATATTCAATATTTATCATAATGGTTATTCCTTAACACTGATCTAGTTCTGGTATATCCAATATACATATTCGTTCTCTGATTCTTTGTAATCAGTGTGAGACTATTTATATAGTCTAATCATCCATTCGATAAGAACCCCTTTTATTATGAATGACATTAAGATACTTATTGTTGCTACCTCTTTCATGTAATCATAAATATGAAAGGAATAGAATATACAAATATAAGTATGTCTATTGACTGCATATATATAAATTTCTATTCGCGATATCTTCTGAATATGAGTGCAACAGTGATACTTATATGAAGTATGTAAATTGGTTGTTGTTTCTATTATTACTTAATGAATACGTAGAATCCATTAATACTATTTGGGACTGTTAAGACCTTGCAGAATTATACAATGTTTATTTGATAATATTGGCATAGGGGATTGGGTAATATCTAGCGTTATCTACATACTCCATCGATGAGGACATAGATCATAGTGGTCATCACCTTTAACAGGTTGCAAATAATTGATATATTGTTGATCCTTGAACACTACCATTCATCAACATTATTATTTGGTTTGAAATTCAGAGTTGATCTTTACCGTTCGTTGATCTTCTACTCACTAATAGGAACTTGTCTTCCTTAATTAATTATCTCCCCAAATTTTTACATCTCTCCCGTCCTGTTCCTCCCTTAATCATTCACATATATCTCCCTTATATATCTCTTGGACATGCAAATCATACCTCTATGTATGCTAAGAGACATGTCCTTTGTCGCCGACTGTTCCAAGCAACATGTGCCTTGTTACTCATTGATGGTCTGCTGGACGTGACTATTTGGTGCTAATATCAATATGTATTATTATTTCAATACTATATTTTATTATATTAAAGATGAATTATATTGTTTTATTTATTTATTTATGATATATTATAATATTATTATGTGTATAATAATATTATTTATATTTTCTATTATATTTATTTTTTAATTTAAATTATAATATTATTTATTATTTATTATTTATTAATTATTATTATATATAGTTATTATTATATTTAGTAATAGATTATATTATATTATAATATTATTATATTCATTTATCATTATAATATTATATTATATTCTATCAATCTATGTATTATATTCCTTTCTATTATATGAATGGTATAATTGATTTTTATTAAATCCATATATTATTATGATTATATATTGTCATCTATTATTATATTAATAATATATTATTATATTTAATAATATGACTATATAATGTTATATTATTTCCTTTCATTAAAATATTAATAATAAATTATATTATAATTTATTATTTAATATTAAATTCTATGGGAGAGAGGGGACATTACATTTTTCGAGATGTACTATTCCTTTTTATAACCTCGAAGTGAGTGCAAGTACAAAAAGCTAAGCCATGTGCGATAAAAGCTCACTTAAGTCACTTTTATAACTTAAAGTGACTTCATAAAATAAAGTGACTTTATAATAAGTCATAATATGACTTTATAACACACTTATTAAATAAAGTGATTCTGACTATAGAAACTGAGCCCTGAATATAAATATTCGCCCGTGCAACAAAGTGACTGGCTGACATCCTCCTAAAAGCGGCCATTAGTCCATCCGGATGGATAGATAGACTAATTAGGCATTCAAATAGCCTAGTGTCGAGAAGGGGACATTATAGTCCTCCCTTCTCGGGATTGCTTGCCCTCAAGCAATCTCAAAGCTGGGTGCTGCAGGATCGACCCACCCTCCCGAGTGGCATCCTCGTAAGGTAAGTCCGTCCACCGAATCAGACACTCACGGACAGTCTTGTTCCGCAACTTCCTCTCTCAATGACCTCTGTTGGAATTAAAGTCAATTTACCCTCCTCATCCAATGGGGGTAATCCGTCTGAAACCACTATTTGCTGCCCTATTGCCTTCTTGAGGCAAGAAACGTGGAAAACATTGTGGATCCTGCCGTCTGATGGAAGCTTTAGCTCGTAGGCTACCTCGCCAACTCTCTTCAAGATGCGGAAGGGGCCATAAAATTTGGGCATGAGCTTCTCTAATCCACTCCGCTTTAGGGAGCTCTGTTTGTAGGGCTGTAAGCGAAGGTAAACCATGTCTCCTATCTCAAAGCTCCGCTTTGTCCTGTGCCGATCAAGATATAGCTTCTGCTGATTTTGTGCTTTTTGGATGTTCTCTCTGAGGGATCTAAGGATATCTTGGTGATCCTGCAGCCAATCTCTCGCGATCGGCGCCCTGCTGTCCTGTAGAACCAAATCTATAAAAGAAAGTGGCTCGCTGCCATAGAGAGCTCGAAAGGGAGACATGCCAATCGTCATGTGATATGTGGAGTTGTAGCAGAACTCCCCCAAGTACAACCATCGGACCCAAGCTCTTTGCTGCCCCACTACATAGCTCCTAAGATAGCCTTCCACTCATCTGTTTACAATCTTTGTGTGACCATCTGTCTGCGGGTGGTAACTGGTACTAGGAGTCAACTCAGTGCCAGCCAACTGAACAACTCCTGCCAAAAAGTGCTAAGGAACTTTCTGTCCCTGTCACTCACAATGGTCCTAGGGAGACCATGCAATCTAAATACCTCCCGAAAAAATAACTTGGCCACCTGAGAAGCTGACCAGTCCGTGGCGATAGCAAAGAAGTGAGCGAATTTGGTGAGTTTGTCGACCACCACATAAATGTTGTCCCTGCCCTGCACTCTCGGCAAACCTGTGATGAAATCCATCGATATGCCCTCCCATTTCTAAGTTGGGATGGGGAGGGGCTGCAATAATCCTGCTGGATACTCGTGCTCTGACTTGTTCTGCTGACAAGTCTGGCACTCTCTGACATGCTGGAGTACGTCATCCTTGAGGCCCTTCCAGGAGAACTTTTGTCTGACCTGCCTGTAAGTCTTGAAGAATCCCGGATGTCTAGCTGTGGGTGCATCATGATCAGCCCTCAATATCTTAGCGTTAAGTTCAGAACCCAACACTAGGTAGATCTGGTCCTTTGTAAAGGATGATGTCATCAACCACTCTGTACTTGCTATCCGGAAACTGTCTGTCCAAAATTTGATAGGCTTGAGTATTCTTAGAATACTCAACCAGCAAAAGGGATTTCCAATCAGTGGAAATCTCTGACAGAACACAACAAACCGCCTCTAAAGGTCTCCTAGAGAGTGCATCAGCTACCACATTGTTCTTTCCCTTGACATACTCGATGTCAAAATCATAGGCCTGAATCTTACTGACCCATTTTTGCTATCTCTCATTTAGCTCCTGCTCCAGAAGTAGTGCAAACTATTGTGGTCTGTTCTGACTGTGATTTTGCCACCCACCAAATACTGTCTAAATTTAGCCAAGGCGTGCATGATGGCAAGCATCTCCTTGTCATAGGTGGAATAAAGCCTCTCATTATTCTTGAGCTTCCTGCTCTCGAAAGCTATGGGGTGCCTATCCTGCATCAATACCGCGCCAATTCCATTTCCCGAGGCATCCCACTCTAAGACAAAGGAACGAGAGAAATCCGGTAGAGCCAAAACCGAACAAGTGCTCATAATGATCTTGAACCTGTCGAAGACAGCCTCGGCCTCATCTGTCCACCTGAAGGCTCCCTTTCGAGTAAGGTCGGTGAGAGGAGCTGCTGTCTGAGAGAATCCCTTAACAAATCTCCTGTAGTACGAACATAGCCCAAGGAATCCTCTCAAATCTGATACATTACGCGGAGGTGGCCAATCCTGAATTGCCTGAATCTTCTCCTGGTGCACCATAACCCCATCTGCTCCTATCACATGCCCCAGATAGAGAATCTCTGTCAATCCGAACTCACACTTGGATCCTTTCGCAAATAGAGATTGGCTCTCCATGATGCTCAGAACCTCCTCCAAGTGCTGCAAGTGCTCTTCCCATGTCCTGCTGTAGACTAGGATGTCATCAAAGAATACAAGAACGCTCTTGCGCAATTGTATTGTAAAAATATGATTCATGCAGGACTGAAAAGTGGCAGGTGCGTTAGTGAGCCCAAAAAGCATCACTAGGAACTCGTAGTGTCCATAGTGGCATCTGAAAGCTGTCTTATGGACATCCTCATCTTGGACACGTATCTGATGATACCCGGATCGAAGATCAATCTTCGAAAAATGAACAGCCCCATGTAGCTCATCTAGAAGCTCATCAATCCTGGGAATAGGGTACCTGTTCTTGATGGTCCTCTTATTCAGGGCACGGTAATCAATACACATGCGAAGAGTACCATCCTTCTTCTTCACCAAAACTACAGAAGAAGCAAAAGGGCTGGAACTAGGTCTGATGTGCCCCATGTCTAATAGCTCCTAATCGCCTTCTCAATCTCCTCTTTGTAATTTCTAGGATGACAATAAGGAGTGGTGATTATGGGTTTGGCCCCCTCCTCCAACTCTATGATATGCTCGAAACCCCTGTCTAGAGGTATACCTGGAGGGATGTCCTCAAAAACCCGCTTGTGCCTATCCAGCACCCCCTATATGTCAGTGTGAATCTGCTGCCTTGAATCCGATGAAGGATTGGAAGATATGAAGCACTGGGCTGCCCACTCCATGCTGCTGTGTCTGAAGATGGCCTCCATCCTGTGAGTTGAAACCACCCGTGATCCACCAGCTGGCATGGCCTTAAGTGTAACCAACTAATCATCCTTCATAAACTCTAACTGTCTCTGTTGATGATCAATAGTATACCGCTCGAGGGTCTGTAGCCATTGCATGCCTAGGATGGCGTCAAGACTATCTAAGTCAATGACGTAGAAATCTGCCTCTAGGAGATAATCTTTGAAATGAATTTGAAGACCTGAGATCTTCCCTGTGCAACTCAGTAAGTCTCCCCCGACCACCTTGACCTCAAACTCTGAAATGCTATCTATCGTGAGTCCTCTCCTGGAAACCAAACTGGCGCTGATGAAATTGTGTGTAGCACCTGTGTCAAGAAGACATATGATCTGCTGCCCTCTAACCACTCCCTTGAGCCGAAAGGAGTGACAGGTGGGAATACCCGAGAGGGATGCTAAAGCAATAGGGGGCTGTCCTGTACGCACCTCCTTCTTCCTCTCTACTGTATGCTCATCCTGAGTCTTTGCATTGCTGCTCTCATCACCGCTGTCCTACTGATCACAATCATCATCGGTTACCACCTCAATATAGTGTACCTGGCCCTTCCCAAGGCACCTGTGATCCGGAGCCCAAGGCTCTCTGCATGTGAAACACAACTTCTTCCTTCTCAACTCATTTTGAGTCTCGAAGTCAAGTCTGGGTGGCGTGCTCTTATTCTGATTTCTATTCCTCTGAAAAGAAGAAGACCCCTTAAAGGTTTTCTTCGGTGGCTGTAGGATGGACGATGGTGAGTCCAAGTCATGTGCCAACTTAATGGCGTCATCTAGAGTGTCTGGCTTGAGGACTCTAACCAGCCCTCTAAACCTGTCCTGTAGTCCCTCAGTAAACAGCATTACCTTCCTTTTCTCTGCCATATCTGGAACCATAATAGACACCCTCTGAAACTCGTCAATATAGTGATCCAATCATCCACTCTGCTTCAACTGAGCTATCTCCCTGTAGTAGACCTCAATGTCCTTCTGGTCAAAGCGGGTGATCAATTTAGTGCTGAAGATCTCGTAAGAAGCAATCAACCCGTGATCCTAGGTGACGAGGCCATGATGCCACCAATCGTATGCTGCACCCTCTAAATGCATGGTTGCGAACTTAATCGCCTCCGTCTCTGACATGGGCTTCAGGGTCAGGAAAGTATCTAGCTTGTGAATCCAAGCTCTGACGGAAGTCTTACCGCTGCCATAAAAAATGGGGAGGGTCAATTTATTCATAGCATGTTTAAGATCTCTGTTGGGTCCCTTGGGCCTCCTCTCCTGCTGTGCTCTGTCAAAATCCCTCCTTTGTGCCAGATATTGCACAAATGACAAGTTAGCCTTGACTCTGTCAGCTAGCATGTCCCACTCATCATGTGCGGTTGCAACATTATTAGGGAGTGCAGCTGCTGCCTCGGGCTGGGCTACTTCTTCCGCAACATTATTCCTTGCGAACATAGGCATAAGGGGCCTATCTGTAGTGCGAGTGGCTGCTCTAGCAGCTTTGGGTGATCCTGCCACACTACTACCACCACTGTGGTGGCTCCGGGGTCTCGCGGCTACCACTGTCAACTGCTGCATAACCCCTGTGAGCTGGTGTAACACATCAGTGATGTGATCTTGTCCCGCACGAAGAGCCCTCATTGTCTCTCTGACCTCTCTGTCCTCATCTGCCATGCTTGTACCTCTAGTGCCCTGTTCAAAAATAATATGCTCGTCCTCCTCTGTATGACTGTTTTCAATATCTACCTGCACTGATGGTTCAAACTGTCCCTGTTCAGCCATGTTATGTCTGAAATTATATATCTTGTGTCTACCGTGCATGCTTGAATTGCATTACCAAGTACTGTAAGTGATTGCCCACAAGGTTGGCAAGACCTTAGGCTCTGATACCACTATAGTATCCTTTCTACTGTTTTAACAATTTCTGATAAACAAGGTGAATGCGTTTGAACTGAAATTCCGGATAGACTGGGTTATTTCCACTAATGCGTGTATTCGACTGATTCAGTGGCTTTAAGGATATCTATTTTGTATGCTGCTGTTCAGTGGTTGGTGTGTATATCTTTCCAGATTTCAACTTAAGTGTATTTCGAGCATAAGCATAAACAATGCGATTCATAATAACTAAAGATTGCAGAGATTAAATATAATTTCTAATTATATTCCTCTAGCTTTACAATGATACCCAACAATCACTTCACACTGGATATACACTTACAGATTTCGCAAACTGAAATACAAATGCAGAAGTATCAATGATACCAATTGTATGGGAAATGGTCCCTTTCAATAGTCGCAGGATGGCCTTATGTAATACGCGCCAATGTGTGACTCCTTCACGCGATCCCTGTTCCCTGGCAGCTCGTACGTGACACGACAGGCTCAATGACCGGGTCGTAGGTATGTATGGTGCAACACCTTTGGCCGGTAGTCACTGCTGATTGTTTCCTCATTGGCTCGATCCCAGAATTAGTTGCGCGACTAGCAACACCTCATGGTTTGAACGCTTGGACTGGTCACGCGGTTGCAGACCCGAGCTAATAACCGCACCACCAGTTCTGTCACAAAATGATTCCCATGCGCGGTTGTAGAGAAAAAGCGGAGTTCTGTCCTTGCGTGGAGTCACGGGTGAGCACTGTGACCATTGCCCAACCTTTGAAAGCCACACACTCTTAGCGGAAATGATCTCCTGTTGTATCGTGAGCCTTTAATCCAATCTCCTGGTCTCCAATATAAGAGGTGGCTACTAGCTAGAGTATTCCGCCCTCTACTGTTGTGTATAGCTCGATAGATATTCAAGAAGTATTGAACTTATTGCTAATACGTTCTCTTTGATTAATAACCAACTGAATGATGTGTTGGAATTCTCCTGAAACCCTGTCAACTGTAAAGTTCTGAAGACAAATTGTTCTTACCAATGCTGTGAAGTTCAATATGAAATCTGTATGATTTCACCTTTTTGAAGAAGTGCTGGGGCTACGTCCAGTATCTTCACGAATTCCTAAGGGTTTGCGTCCTTGGAATAACCAGTCACAAAAGCAACCAGATTCTATTTTCTTAATTTTATAATATCTCATGGTGCTTTTTCCGAGATGTACTATTGCTTTTTATAACCTTGAAATGAGTGCAAGTACAAAAAGCTAAGCCATGTGGGATAAAAGCTCACTTAAGTCACTTTTATAACTTAAAGTGACTTCATAAAATAAAGTGACTTTATAATAAGTCATAAAGTGACTTTATAACCCACTTATTAAATAAAGTGATTTTGACTATAGAAATTGAGCCCCGAATATAAATATTCGCCCGTGCAACAAAGTGACTGGCTGACATCCTCTGAAAAGTGGCCATTAGTCCATCCGAATGGATAGATAGACTAATCAAGCATCTAAATAGCCTAGTGCCGAGAAGGGGACATTACAACATGCTAATGTGGTATCAAGTTTCATGATGTGGACGCAAAACCTTAGTTATAAGCAAGGGACTTCTATTATAAGCTCTAAGCCTCTAACACTAATATAATAATAAGTGCAAGTTATGCAAGTAAGCTCATAACTAATGCAAGCAATGTTTCAATTTCAGATATAATGGTATACCACAAGTATTAACAACTCAGACGAACTCACCAAGAAAGCATTTCCACACTAACACTAACAAATTCATATCTTGTAATTGATTACCTTCAAATCTATGTCAAGTGTACTACATAAGAATGCATCCCAAGCTAGCAATCAATAGAATCACTTTTGTATCCATTTCATCTAATCATATGTTTTTTCAGCATCTTTTGGCACACCCACATGGTGGTTTTTTTTTTAAGCTTGTGGAATTTTGTGTTTGTTTGGATATGGACCCTTTACAATAACTTACATGGTTTTAGAGCTTAGTGACAAAAATTCCCCAAGTTTAGGTCATCTGTCACCAGTAGGGTGCATGGAGAGGTGGCAATATCTCACCGTGTATTGGCTAGCAACAATATATTTTGATCTCAAATCTGCATTGGTTGTACAGTTTGAAAAAAATGGAACTTGTTTGAAAAAGAATTGGGTTTGCTTGGAATCCCTTCTGCAAGAATTTGTTTGTATAGGAGGTTTGAATTTTCTATAGGCTTCTTGTTCAGTTGCGGTGTGGCTCAAACTTGACTACACATTTGGATTCCTTGTGAAAAATTAGTAGGGCTCCATTCGTCGGTGCCTCAAAATTGCGTAGAAAGAATTTCCAAATTCAGCATCACTAAGGGTAACAATTGGTCACATGGTTAGAAATAGATGAGTAGGGGAAAAAGAGTGGAGTGGGGGGCTGTAATAGTGATCAGCGCAAATGAGTGGAGTACGTTATTGTGTGTGATTTAACAAAATTTTGCCACTGCTAGAAAATGGTGTAATTCTGGGCGTAGATCAATCAGTCATGTTATTTGCACAACGATGTTGGCTTCTAAGAGATTTGGGGTTTGATATCATTGCACATTTTGCTTGGTAATTAATGGTGATTGCCTTAGTGAAATTGTAGGCAGTGAGGTGGCCATTGTGAGCGCACATGGCTGCCCCTGATTGGGGTGTATGATGGAATTGAAAATCAAGAAAATTAAAAAAATTCTTGATAGTTTGGGGTGAGTAGTTGACATATTGCTTGAAGGAGTCACAAACTCCCAATGATATGATTGAGTAAAAAATTGTTTGGATAGATTAATGAATCGGTTTGCATGATAAACTATGAGCTATATACACTTTATCTATTGGCATATGACAAGATTGCGGATTATTCAACTTTTGTAAATAATTTAAGCTTGAGGAATGCAGCAAAGAACACAAACAAAGAGACAATGAGATAATAGAGATTATCCTTGAGAACTCGTAGTCACTTTATGTTGATGCTTTTCTCTCTAGAATATCCTATAATTGGACATCACGAAGGAGGAAAACAAGACAATGTTTTTGCTAGATTCTGCTCTTTCTTGATTGTAGAATTGGGCAAGCTTACTGAGATGGGTGCTTTTGGCTCATGGTAATTGGCTCATTTTAGGGGAAATGTGTCATGCCCCTTGCCTAGAGATTGTAGCCTTCACAAATCCAATTGCTTCCTTTATCACCAAAACTTGTGCAAGGAAATTAAAAGAGGATAAAAATAATAATAAGGGTCGATTGATATTAAACAAAATGCATGTTTTGGACAACAATTCCATAAAGAAAACAATTAACAATAAAGCAAGATTTTAGGGCAGCGAATAATGAAGAGATGCATCCCTTGCAAAGTAAAGAGGTGTGACTCCCTCTCATTTGAAGGTATAAGAAGGAAAACAAGTCATTTGGGAGATCATATATTCAAAGAAGCAATCATTTATAAAGCATTCAATTATTGTTCAAAGATTGACATGTTAATCCATCGAGAAATATTAATTAGCAGTAGCCTTGCAAATGCATCTAGCTATCAGTTATTGAATTTTGGTAGTATTTGCAAATCAAAATAACGAAATCCCTTCGGGCTCATGAGAATCAGAGGGACAAAAACCCTTTCATGCTCTTATTGAGTTTGGATCCAAATCTTGGTTGAGGAGGATGAAAACTCTCCAGGGTGGGCTAAGGTTTGGAATATCCTTTCATGCCCTTGAGAAGCTAGGGATGAAACCCATTGTATTGTCATTGTTGAGTTAGGGACAAAACCCTCTAATTCAGTAGATTTGCAAAATATTTCCGGAGAATTCACAACTTGATCAATTTTGGTATATTGCTATGATTTGTTGATTTGAATATGATAGCAAATTCTTAATCTTTGTTAAAACTATTATCAAATTTTGAGTAAATATTATTGTTTTAATGCAAAAAATCAGTAATATCCAAAAAGGGGACATTACAATTGGTATCAAAGCATTGATCCTGCTCGCTAAAGGCTTAAAAAAACTATATGTGATTGTAGAACCCTTCACAGGCTCTAACTGCTGAACTGTTGTTTCTTTGAATGTTTATGATTTTTTTTGTGTTTTTGCAAGGGTTTCAAATAAAAAAAACAAATAGATACAAATCTGAAAATACTGGAAAGATAATCTAACTACTGCTGCAAATTTATTATTCTTCAATATGCAACGCCAAGTACAAAAAGATGATCCCGGAATCCAAACATAAACAACAATGAGTTTTACAAACATAAAAACCTGAATAGTTTCCAGAAGAAATTGCACTGAACCAGCCAATGCGTTTTTAGCACGAATGGCGTCTTTCCCTTATTCCCAGCCACACTTGCAAGTCTCTGTAATGATGTAACCAACCAACACTTGTATTCTGATCTCGATGTAGCTTATGAGCTTGTGCTGCAACTGCTGAAACCCTATGCTGAAGGGCAAATAGAATCTTTGATTATCAAATTCACCAGGTATTTCACTGGCTCAAATGACAAACACACAGAAGAAACTACGTTCTCCAATGGCGGAAACTATCAAACCCTTCTCAAAGCTCAAGAGGAAACAATTTTTAATTCTTCAAATGAATAATGGATGCCATCTCAACTCATGCCGAACCTTTTTATTTCTTCCAAATCCAAAATCGCACCAAAAAGCAAGCTTGCGATTTTCTCCATATAATTCACTTTTAATGTAATAAACATTAAAATGACATTTAATTAATTAATTCGGACTTAGGGGACACGTCCATAAATTAATATATAAACTTGGCCCCCTTTTATGAAGCCTAAACCCATCACTTAAGTGATTTAATATAAAGTTATATTATAACTTGATATTAAATCGTTATTCCTTCATTAAACACTTAGCCACTGAAAATGCAATAACTCCCTTGATATTGTGAATCTGGCTAAACCGTCTGAAACCGGAGTTGGTGAAATAATTCTCCATGTGACCAAAATGCATTTCCAAAAATAGCTGGGGTCCATCTCTATGGCTCAAAAATAAACCCAAATATAGAAACCTTCGCTAAAAATAGAAAAATCCATATAACTGAGCGAAAAACAATCTCTTAAGCCAACTGAAAACACTAAGCTTTGCGAATACTGAACCATCAGAAAGCCATACCTTCACTGTGCTTGAAAAGACCCCCTATCCATGCCTACTATTCTACGAGGGTCCATTGATAGGCTAATCACTCACTAGCATGATGTCGCTAGCTAGAAGGGGACATCACAACGATTGACCAAAGAGCTCTAAGAGCCTTTGAAAGAGAGGAGAAAACTAGAGGCAAGTAGCAACCCAATTCAAGTTAAGAAAATGGAAGATCATGAGGTAAATCAAGCAATGAATTGAAAGCTTATATGAAGCAACCGAAAAAAACAACATAATTACTCTTCCAAACACTTCAAAACATGAATAATACAATTAGTGCTCTTAGGCCAAACCAAACCAGTGGAAGAGATGTTAATTCAAACCACTTTGAGAATAACAATATGAGTCCGTTAAGATCTTCACCTAGAGCTAAAGAGGAGCAATCATGAGAAGAAGAACCCAACATGGCAACAAATGACATTGAGGAATTTGTGGAAGCATATTCAAGAATTGATCTTGACTATAGAAGACATATTCCATTTAGAGTATATTATAATGCAAGGTCAAGAAATACTTCAAGAGAAGGTACACAACCCAACAAAGATTCACAAAGCATATTCAAGAATTGATCCTGACCATTGAAGACATATTCTATTTAGAAAATGTTATAATGCAAGGTCAAGAAATACCTCAAGAGGAGAAAGAACACAAACCAACAAAGATTCACGACAAATATTGAGTAAGATGACTCTTCCCAGTTTTGATGGTTTGAGAAAGAACATTGCCCTTTGATAGAAGATGAAGCTATTAAATTTGCCACTCTTCACCTAGAGGGAATAGCACATGAATGGTGGCATCATGGACTAAGCAACATCTTGTTGTAACATACGACTCTACACAACAACTCATAGAAACATTCGATAGGAAGAACCTGATTTTTTTAAGGAGTTAACATGACTAAGGCAACAAGGCATTGTGGAAGGATATTTAATGGAACTCCAAAGAATTTTTAGCATGGTACCTAACATTGTTGAAAGTAGACCCAATTTTTTATTTATCAAAGGACTCTTCGAATCGCTTAGGGGATTGTTTTGAGCTTTTGAACCATCATCTTGTTTGCCCGTTGGGGTAAACTTAATATTGCACAGACATAATACAGGAAATATAATAAACACAGAATATATCAGAGAATAATAAATACTTTCATTAATCATTCCAGACTGGCAAGTACATTTACATAATAATCCATAATACAATAATAATTCCTTCACCCGTAGGTGGTACATATTTATCTATCCGAAGGGGTGTGACCAAACGTCGTCACTTGTTCCCAACCGTCGGCAACATAACTAACACCCGTCGGCAAACTAACACTCGACGGCAACATCAACTTTACAGCTAACATCATCCCCCCCAAAAAAGAAAGTCGTCTCCGACGACTCACAACAAAAGGAAGATGAAACACACTATATAGGATAAGAAAATCACTGAGAAGAAGGGGCGGAGGGGTGTCACTGAAAAAGCTAAAGTGCCGCCCTCCCCATCAACGTTGCTTCCAGTAGGTCTTTTCTGTCACATCACATTCCGCCCGTGCCTGCACCAAACTTGTCTCCAAAACATACTTTTTAGTTGTAGCCTCCGCTAAGGCTTGTTCAAACAATATTGTCTTCCGAGCCAATCTAACCTCGATAGCCACCCATGCCGCCTTCTCCGCTACCAACTCCTGGGTACGCTGAGCCAAGTGTTGCTCTACTGCCTCCAACTGGGTGGTCAGCTCCTCCCGAGCTCTCTATGCATCCACCAAGACAACCTCACGTCCAGCCAACACCTACTCTGAGTGCCTCAAAGCGTAGTACCCCTCTCGAAAGGCTTGCTCCAGTGCTTTCTCCACCTCCGACATGCAGACACTCCATGCCTGTAGCAGCTCCGGGTCTCATCAACTGGTCGCACTCCCCAAACGCTGATAACTGAATTGATTGGGGGTCTAGGGGGCAATGCCCCCAGCGGGGTCAAGGGGCAGTGCCCCCACAGGGTCCTGGGGCAGAGCCCCAGGCCCCAGACCAAATTAGCACCGTCAAATCCACACAGAAGTCCATGGAACACACCATTCTTGTGATTTTCTTCCGATCGCATACTCTTTCTGCCAACCGCTTATGTTTTCCGCACTACCTGCTTATGTCCTTCCCTTCGGTACCATACGTTATTCATTGTGAACTATTTTTATGTCGTCGTTTTTTTTTTTCAACCTTCGCCTTGTTGCCAGTCCTTGCCGTCGTTTGCCCGCTGGGGTAAACTTAATATTGCACAGACATAATACAGGAAATATAATAAACACAGAATATATCAGAGAATAATAAATACTTTCATTAATCATTCCAGACTGGCAAGTACATTTACATAATAATCCATAATACAATAATAATTCCTTCACCCGTAGGTGGTACATATTTATCTACCCGAAGGGGTGTGACCAAACGTCGTCACTCGTTCCCAACCGTCGGCAACATAACTAACAGCCATCGGCAAACTAACACCCGACGGCAACATCAACTTTACGGCTAACACATCTCTAAAAGATGCTATTTGAAAGGCTTTAAATTTGGAAGACTCACACCTAAAAACAATAACTTTCCCAAGAATATACCTGTTAATGTTATAGCTTCGGTCAGATTGACTTATCCCAGTAGTAAGTTGTTCTACTGGAAATATCTCTGATTAAATATATAATTAAGTACATATATATATATATATATATATATATAATTAATAACGTATAAAATTATTATTTACTGTATTAACAAGTTGACCGAAATATGGCTTTCGACTGTTTCATGTTACCAACACATATATATTGTGCGGGTATTGTTAAGTAAAGTAACACATAATAATATATGTGTTATGATACTTAATAAGTATCGTAACACATACTATGTGTTACGTATCGTAGTTAAGATACAAGACAATACTAAAATCTGCAATGGTTCAATACAGCGCGAAACGGTACATGTATAACAGCAGGAAGTATTAGAGCATGTCTCATGTAGATAAATGTCTCTACATACACATAAGACATGATCTATTATTTATATGCAGTTTGGATCTGCACTTGAAGACACAAAAATAAAATGCAGTGTTCTCTCAAGTGCAGATTTATATATACAGAATAACCTATACAGCAAGTACACAGCCTGGTATAAAATAAAATTAATATATTACCTCTGATCTTAGATATTTTAACATGGTATCAGAGCCAAGTTTGAAATAAAAGATCCAGATCAGATTTTTATATTAATCTATCAAAATATATATATATACACTTTGTGATAAAACTACTAGTCATCAAAATGGTAAACGGAGTTAGACTTGAGGATAGACTTGAAGGTACCTCTAACTTCGTGGCTTGGAAATTTCGAATGTTACTAACATTGAAAGAGAATGAATTAATCACTGCGGTGAAAGAAAAAGAACTTGAACAAAATGAGAAAGATGCAATGGGAAAAGAATAATACAAAAGCAATGAAATTGCTCGTAGATGGAGTGAAGGATCAAATAATGCCTATAATTATCAGACTAGATTCAGCATATGCCATGTTCAAAGCACTTGAAGAAATGTTCGAGATAAACAACTCTATTAGAGTCCTTACTCTCAAAAATCAACTCAGTCAAATGAAGATGAACCAAGGAGAGACTATTACTTCATACTTTATGAGAATAACTGATTTGAGAAATCAACTCTCTGCAATTGGTCATGATTATGACAGTAAGAAATTATCAATGATAGCCCTAAACGAACTGCCTATCTCTTGGGAATCATTTATTCAAGGCATCAGTGCTTGAAAACAGACTGCATTCAAGAAGAGTCAAGGTTGATATCCAGAGGGATCGGTGCAAATGCTCCAAAAGATGAAATTCAAATCCTACATACTCAAATTCACACAAGAGGAAAGAAGTTTAATAAAAGAAAAAGGGGTAAAAACACCAACGGGAAACATTCATCCAAGAAAACGAGAGACCTATCTAAAGTACAATGCTTTAGATGTGACAAATATGGTCATCTTGCGATGAAGTGCCCTGATAGAACAAAATCCCAAGCTTCCTTCGTTGAGGTTAAAAATATGGATATTAATTCAAAGAAACTTGTATTCTACTCTGCCCTATCTAGTCAAGTTACAAACAACATGAACACCTGGGTGATAGACAGTGTGGCCTCCAGGCACATAATAGGATTCCAAGATCACCTAGATTCTATTGAGGAAACTTCTGATGAGGAAGTAGCTATTGGAGATGATACAGACTATCCAGTAAAAGGAATTGGGTCATGTACCATTCAACTCAAATTTGGTGTCTCACTCCAACTCACAGGAATTCTATTTGTACCTAGGATCAAAAGAAACTTAGTTTCTATCTCAGCTCTTGAAGACAAGGGATACATGATCACATTTATGGAAGGAAAAATATTAGCTTGGCCCAATAACTCTACCATTAAAAATGCTCACACTATTGGTATAAGACAAGGATGTCTTTATAAACTTTGCACTTCTTCTCAAGCCCTAATTCACGAGTCAACTAATGAGAATGAAATTTGGCATAGAAGACTAGGGCATTTCCACTTTTGTGGTTTACCCAGTTTAGAGAAGATGGTCACGGGTCTACCAAAACTCAAAACTGAACATGTAGGGACCTGCAAAGGTTGTGCATTAGGGAAGAATATCAAAAGCACTTTTCACAATAGTGAAAGTAAATCTAAAAATGTACTAGAACTTATTCACTTTGATTTATGTGGACCTATGTTTGTTCCCTCCATCGGAGGATTTTTGTATTACATTATCTTTGTAGATGACTACTATAGGAAAACTTGGATATATTTTCTCAAGTGTAAAGAGTCTGAAGAAATTCTCTTAAAGTTTAAAGAATTTAAAGCTCTAGTAGAAAATGTATCTGGAAAGAATATTAAAACACTAAGAACAGACAATGGGAAATAATACATTCAAAAGCCTTCCAAAACTTTTGCGAAAATATTGGGATTAAGAGGTAGTACACTGTTCCTTACAACCCTCAACAAAATGGAGTTGCAAAAAGAAATAACACAAGTATTGTTGAATGTGCCAAAGCTATGATGCATGACCAAAACCTAGAAACTCACCTCTAGGCAGAAGCTTCCAATATTGCCGTCTACATTCAAAATAGATGTCCTCATTCTCATTTAGAAAACAAGACTCCTGAAGAAATATTCACTGGAACTAAACCTAAAATAAGCCATCTTAGGATATTTGGATGCCCAGTCTACATTCATATTCTTAAGGAGAAAAGAACCAAATTAGAACCTTCCGGGAAGAAAGGTATTCTAGTTGGATATAGTGAAACTTCCAAGGCATATAGAATTTACATTCCAGGACAAAGAAATATGCCTAATCACATAATTATCCTCTTTATAAGGATAAGTCAATGAGCTTTGTGAACACTGTAATTGCAGCCTCCATGATAAAAAACACTTGCACTCAAAGAAATTTCTGAGTTATCAGCAAAGGCATATCCTTCAATATGACAATATCAGGTTGGGAATCACATTCCAACTCCATAAAGAGACTGTCATGAGTCAAGTCAGCACCCACCTCAAACAATGGGTAAACTATTGTTATGATGAGCACTAGTATCAGAACTTACACTTGTGTCTATTGATTCCAGGACCGTGGGACATTCTTTTGGAAAATGCTGAATGAGTTGCTCCATCCTTCTAAGTGAAGCTCTATTCAAACTTCCACCAGACATTCTTCTAAGCACATGCATCCTTCCCAATAAACTATTGTTATTATGAGCACTAGTTTCAGAACTTACACTTGTGTCTTTATTGATTCCAGGACCGTGGGACATTCTTTTGGAAAATGCTGAATGAGTTGCTCCATCCTTCTAAGTGAAGCTCTATTCAAACTTCCACCAGACATTCTTCTAAGCACATGCATCCTTCCACCAACCTCAAACTTCATTTCCAACGTTCAAAAATTGAGGTAGAATTCTCCAACAGACCGCAGCCATGTCATACCTAGTAGAACATCCATCTCTCCTATACTAACCGCATAGAAGTCAGCTTGGAACTTGTAATCACTCAACTGAATGGTCAAGTTGGGGGTCCTGTTACAAGTGAGTATGAAACCATCTGCAACTTTCACCCTTAAACCTTCGAATTCTTCGGTTTTGAGTCCTCTCTTAGCGACTAACCCTTCCTCAATGAACTTATGTGTGGTGCCTATATCCAACAAAGTAATCACATGTTGTGCACCCAAAACTCCCCTAATTGTGAACAAACCCTCTTTTTGGATGCAATAGAGTTGTGCTATGGGAGCCACATCTTCTGGTTCTCCATCTTACTCATCGGATGTATTACTTGCCTCTTTTGCCTTCGGATCAATCTGCTGACCAGAATCTTCAAAATCAGTTTCATCAGCATAGTAGTACTCCATTTGATTAACTTTTCCCTTCACAGGGCACTTATGACCTGGTTCCCAAGGCCTTTTGCATTTAAGCACAATTTCTTCCTTCTCAAGTCATTTAGAGCCTCTTCTTCAATTTTTGGAGGTCTTCTAGGCTGGTCCTTTACATCTTGTGGCTGTTTCTTGTCCTTATTAGAGGAAAATGACTTAGATGTAGTTTTGCTACTAGGGGCAATAGACTCCATGTTACATGCTTTCTTCATGGACTCTTGAGGAGAGAAGGGTCAAATGACTTAACCCATCAACGCAAGGGCTCCACAAGTTTCTCACAAAATAGGACCATAAGTCTCTTATTTTCTGCTATACCTTGTAATTTACATACATAATATAATAATACAGATGGCAGTGTGTACCAGATATAGGTGTAAAATATATCTTTATTAGCTCATGAATACATTACAGAGAAGAAGACCAGAGATGGTTTGCCAAGGATTACAACTTACCTGACGATACCGTACTCCCTTCCTTCGCGTTACACCATATTTAAAGGACCCGGCGGTTGCCAAGAGGAGCGCAACTGTCAACCATCCGACACTTACAACCACCTGAGAGTAACAACCAACAGACAATTAATACATTGGCAATAATTAATACACTGACAAATAATCAATATTATCAAACGTAACAATAATCATTGTACACCGTCTACGTCTCTTTGTGATACTTGACACCATCACAGACAATCTTTGAAAATTAGAAATAAAAATGTCCAAAGAGCCATACTGTTTGAGTAGGGCAAGCTCCCTGAAATACATCTCTGGATTCTTCTTGTTAAATTTTTCAGTAAGTCTATTGGTAAACTCATCATCGGTGGTAATACAATTGTGAACTAATGTCACCAAACCATGGTACCACCACTTGTGTGCTACTCCATCCAAGTGTGAAGTAGCAAAATTGATGGCATCTTCCTTTGGCATAGGCCTCAAAGAAAGAAAGTTGTCCACCTTCTGGACCCAAACTCTCGCAGTGCATTTATCACTACCATCAAAATATGACAAGGTTACCTTACTCATAGCATGCTAAAAGTCCCTTTGAACTTGAGGTGCTCTGTCCTAGTTGTTGCACTCGATCTTGTTAATCTTAATTGGTGACTGAGAGGGGGGGTGGATCAGTCAATTCAACTAATTTCAAATCTTATCCTATGAAACTGAATACAACTACTGTGTGATAATGAAAATATAATGCATGTTTAAGTAACTTGAACAAAAATCACATACATAGGCTAACACAAGATTTATATGTGGAAACCCTCGGTTAGTGGGAGAAAACCATGGTGGGATAGAACCCACAATCTTCACTACTGCAGTAATAAACTTGCCCTGTTAAAGGCTTACAACAACACTTGTTAGATTGCTACCCTGTAAAAGGATTTTATATACATCGGTTAAGATCTTGACCCTGTTAGGAGTCGCCTCGCCAAAGGACTTAAAAACATCAATCAAGATGTCATCCGGTTAAGAGATTTATACAATGGAACTTGTTAGGGTTCACCTTGATAAAGGGATTTTCACGAGCTTCAAACAATAAGAAAAATGATCTTCTGTAGACACTTAATCTGTCATTTAGATCATACCTGTTCTATTCCTCGCTCAGCTTGGCTGTTCAATTTTTGTTGTTCACTCTTGGTGACTGTATCCCTTCTTAGAAGACTTGGCTCTTCTGCTCTACTTTAGCTCCGCGTACTTGATTTCTCCAACCACACTACACTTATGCACGATGACCCGTATATATAATGATCTTCACATTACAAAATAGGATTGTGGTGCCAAGCTATAAATCCTCCAAAACGTCGTTGTTCTGGAAGGCATTACAAAAATCTCGCATGCAAAACTCCAGTTCATCCCAAAATGCTCGCAATCAGAACTCCAGTTTATCCCAAAATGCCCGCAATCTAAACTTTAGTTTATCACAAAACGCTCACAATCAAAACTCATGTTCATCCTAGAACGCTCGCAATCAGAACTCCAGTTCATCCCAAAACGCTCTGTAAAAACCGAATCGGATTGTATAAGCACAGACCAGTAGGTCTGATACTTTTGACAGAGAACCCATGTGCTACCGGTTGAGTCATCTGCCTTCTGTGGTTTTCTACTAGACCGGTTGGACAAGACCGGTATTGTCATGAATCACACTGGTTACTTAGCAAGTTTGATGGTTGTCGATTGGGACAACTACCGGTTCACCACTATTGCTCTAACATAAAGACCGGTGTGTTTGATGTTTGCCAATGATGACAACTAAGCATAATGTCAACAATCTTCCCCTTTGGCATTGGTGGCAAAACATATCACAACTTGCAAAGGAGTATATACATATGAAGTTCTCATCATAATACTTCCCCTGTTAGGTAGCATCCTGTCAACTGGTATATATTGCCATTACTTCCTTTGTTCATTTGCAACCCCTGTGTCTGTCTCTACTGAGCAAACCCTGTGTCTGTCTCTACTGACCAAAGGACACTAATCTTTCCCTTTTTGCCTCCAAGGGACAAAGGGTGTGAAAACTCATAATTGAAGCCAATGAAAGATGTCCTTGTAGATTTCTCTGGCTGAAAGGAGGAATGGTTTCCATGTAGCTATGACTTGGTCAATGTTATACTTCATTGCTTGTAGAGAAATAATGAGGTTCTCCGTGTCCTCAATTGTTTTGTAATCTAGCTCACTTAGAAGTGTGTCAGCATTTTTTGCTGCTTTCTGCATGATATCAAAAGTGGGAGCTATGTACAGCTGAAATCTAATGAGATCTTGGATTCTCTTGGTATGCTCCTCAGATGCTTTTCTCAGTGTGAGTGCTAAACTGGTGAGCTCATGACTGTACTCTGTTGCTGAAGAGGTCAGAGGATTGAAATGAGTGGTTGTCTCTTTCAGCTCTTGCTGTTGTTCTACTGGTTCTTTCTTTGATATCCTTGACAAAATCTTCAAAATTGGATGTTTTAGTTATTAATTTTCCTGCTTCCTGAACCAGTTTCTTCAGTTCCCTGGTGCTGGTAGACACAGTTGCTTTGATGGCAACGATCTGGTCATGTAAGATATTGATTTTTCTGGAAGGACCGTTGCCTCTGTCTGTTGAACTTGAGATTTATCTTGTGGACCTGTTGAATGAGGTGTCTCAGTAGATACCTGTCCTGATGTCAATTTTTCTTGCTTCTTTGCTGGAGTGCTAAAATCATGATTCTTCCATAATTTCACTGTTTCTTCATAAACTTCTTGTTCTTGGCCATTTATGATTTTGACCACTCTATTTCGAGAGTCCAAGTTCAGTATTTCTGCTTCAATGAGAATTTTGATTTCTTCTTCATCTAGACCTGGTTCTACTTGTTCTAGAACTTCCCTTATAATCTTTGCATCTTTTGCTACTCCTCTCCATTTTGTTAGGAGCCTTTTATTAAGTTCAGTTGGGAAAATGGATCTGTAATCCTTGGGTCCCCGATTGAACTCAAGAAAACTTTTTAACAGGGCTAGTTCTATTTTAGCCTTATCATTAGTGCCTAAGGCACTGTACCATTTTGCTGCATTGGTAACCTTGCCAAATCTAAGATTTCATCAACTATATCATCAACAGTAAGTGTTTAAGCCTTACCTTTTACTGGAGATGCTAGAATAGTTGGTGGAGTTAGATCACCACCAATGTCTTCAGTGATGTTCACAATAACTGGTTTGTTTGCTGGGTTTTGGTAGACCGATGTGTCAATGCCCAGAATGCCTCTGCCTCTCCCGGTGTCCTTTTCTGGTTTGAATGAGGACTTCTGACATTTAGCTTCAGCCTTGTGTTGCTGCTCTAGTATGGTTGTCCAGATGACAAATCCTTTGTCACGAACCGTTTCAACTTCTCCAATTAATACTTGACCAATCCTTTTTTTGATTTGAAAATTTTGTTTATGAGCATCTGCCTTATTGGTTTCTTCTTCAAGGCTTAAGTGGCTTTGCACTTCCAGTAGTGCTTTGATTCTAAGCTCTTTCTCTTTTGCTATTGAGGATTCCCACCTTCCTTCAATAAGCTCATGTAGTGCTGCAGGAATCGAGCCATGAATCTTGGTAGGCGTTCTCTTGAATTTGTACAGGCTGTATACTACATCTTCGATTTTCCTTTTGTCTTCATCATTAGACAAATTATATCCTCTCAACCAATGCCATCCCACCTGTAGTCTTTATGGCTTCAACCATTTCATCATTGGTTGGCCTTTTTGATTTTGGTTCCTCCTTACCGGTTTCCCAGTCTTCTTTCTTCTTATATAAGTGGCGGTTTGCTCTGTCTCAGTTTCATCTGAGTCTTCTTCTTGAGATTGCTTGGTTGTGACCAATTGCACCTTCTTCCTTTGGACTTTAGGTTCCGGTACAACTACCTTTCTTTTCTTTGGTGTGGGTGACCGTTTGGAAACTTTTGCAGTTACCTTCTTCGCTGTCTTTGAAGGTTCACTCTTCAAATTTGCACTTATCTCATCATAAGTGCCAAACTGGTTGGCTGATAGGTCTAGGTTGCTCTCCTGAAGTGCCTCAGCATATGCTTTGGCAGTCTTTGATGATATTTCATATCCTAGCTCCGGTGCAAATTTTGTTCCTAGCTCAATAGCCTGGAATATACAGTGATCAGTTCTTACAAGGAAACAAACATCATCCTTGTATTCGATTACAATTGAAGATGGGATCCTTTCCCTTTCATGTATTTTAGATTGAAAATCTTTGAAGTAATTTGACATAACCTTATTAAAGAGATTTCCCAGGTTATTGATCATTTCTCCTATTTGGACCATGACTGGTCTATTTGTTACCCATGTAACATTTCCCATCCCTGGAAAGAACTTTTGATAATAGAAGAAAAGACATACCATTAGTGTTCCATACTTAAAGAATCTCTTCTTTACCATTCCGAGCTTCTTCATGTTTTCAAAGTTTTGACTTCTCAACATAGTGCATAGGTCGTATTTGGCGTTGTCGTGCATGATTCTGTGAGCTGCATGAATAGCTCCTCTAGGTATGTTGTTGAGAGAACTCAATTGATAGATTTTGTAACCAATTACCGCAACAGCGAACCAGACCCCTTCATCTTCAATATTTGTGATAGTCATCATGCGATTGTCATACCTTGACTTTGTGAGTCGGGTGACCTCACTATTGGATATCGTTCTCAGGGTAAGTGATGCAGTCAAGGTTGGGGAATCCAATGAAGGACAGAGCGACCTTGCAGCCAAACCAATACACAGTGGAAATACACAACAACACAATATCTGATATGAAATAGAAGTCTTTATTCATCAAATTACCGATTACATGCAATGTGCCGGGCTGTAAGGCCTTCCCGGTTACGGCCAGATACAAAGCAAATATCAGTCTACAAGATCTCCCAGGATCCAAATCTCTTCCACAACATCAGTATTCAGCTAGCCCAAGTTTGTAACACACAACACACTGGTAGGCACCCAGGAAAGATCTAAACTTGTACTCAAACTTCCAAGCAATCTTCCTGTCCCTAAGCTCGCAGGCTACTAACTTCCTTCTCCCTTCCCTCATTGATGCTCCCTAAACATCTACCCAATTATCTACATAAATACTAAATCCTAGCCACAAGTCGGCTGATGAAACAGTTAACCCCTACAAACAAATTGTAATGTACCCTTTTCGGTCCATTTCTTGACTATCTCTAAAACTTCCCTTTTGTGGCTCTGAATCATATTTAGGGATTATAATTTGTAATGTTTCAACCTAAGATGTTGTCTTCCATAAAATCGATATATTATAATTACTATCGTTTAATCCCTTGTCTTGTAAATTGCTATTGGTTAGGGTTATAGAAGTCATCTTCCTATTAACATAGATCTCTTTCTATTATTGCTATTCTATGCACATGCGCCCTGGTGTTACCACTGGTGGAATCATTCTACGTGAGACTGTAACATTCTCTATATGGTGTTGTCTTATACCTCAAGAAACAACCATTGTATGACTACGGGCCCAATCTTGCAATTACTCGAAACCATATGTGTCAATCTTGTATGTGAATCCACTTATCTCCTGCTGCTTGTGCCGATTTCTCCGTTTTATATTCCCCTGGAGGACTCGGGCTCCTTGTATGACACTCGAGTAACAATACTCGATAGCCGAATATATTTGTTGTTGTCGTCTCTGTCACTCCCTTCCTTCTATGTATCCCTTCGAACTGTTTGTTGGGGTCCTCATTCATTTGTAACTCGGTTACTGATGCTCATCTCCACTAAATCTCCTCCCTATGTCCATGGACAAAATGAGAGAATACATGTGTTTGGTTGTCGGGTATCCCCTTGCGGAAGCGAAATATACTGGTGTTCCTTATTTGGCTATGAGATTTCTCAGGTGACCGTCTGTTTTATCCTTTGTTTGTGGCGATCCCCTTCCTATTTTTCTAAGTCATACTTATATGCAGGTCGCACCCATGTTTTCTTCCACTAGCGACATTTCATCTGGTCTTAATTATTATTGTCAAAGTTAGTTATTATTTTATGAATTTGATTTACAGTTTTGTTAATTAGTATTATCATCGACTATTATTGGTATTGTCGACTTACCAGAGTCGGCTACATACTTTACAAGTATATTAATTATATATTTCATTATATATCTTGTTATTATATTTATGATATAATACTATATCATTGTTATTATCTTATTTATTTATTTATATTTGAGATATTACTATTTATTATTATCATTTATTTATAATTTACAATTATTAAACTAGTAATATATTATATTATTATTTTAACAATATATTATATAATAATATATTTAATTTTATTAATTTATTTATTAACATTTAAAGTATTATCATTTATATTGTTAATTATATATAATTACGATCTATATTGTTTATTATTAATATTCACAATAATTAACGATATCATTATTTCAATAATATATTATTATATATTATATTAATATTTTAATAATATATTATTATATGGATTGATAATAATATTGATTATTATTAAGTAATATTATTTAAGATTAATATTATATTAATGTTATTATTAATATTAATAATTGATATTTATTAATATTATATATAACAATTATTGGTATGAATTGATTCCGTAAGGACCCATATATTTATTATAAAAATAATATTTAAATCGAGTTTACTCATTGCATTGTCATTTAGGGCTCATGACAGTCCACCCCTCCCAAATTTGCTTGTCCTCAAGCAACAATATATTCCTACTGAGCTTGAAACAGTATTTCTAGATAACTAATTAGAGTATATACTTGAAAATATATGCATAAATACGTGAAGACACAAAACATAACCTAAGCATACATGCTAATGCATGAAAACACGAAGTATACTCATTGATGTGTGAAGACACGAAGCATACACATGAAAACACAAAGTAGACACATTGATGCGTGAAGACATGAAGCATACACACTAATGCATGAAAACACGAAGTATACAGATTGATGCGTGAAGACACAAAGTAGACACATTGATGCGTGAAAACACGAAGTAGACATATTGATGTGTGAAGAAACAAAGTACTATACGTAATACATCTTATTAAATTCATCCTTATTGACAAGTGTCCTAACACATCTTTCCTAATCGATCATGAATTACTATCGATTGTAATGACCCTATTTGCTAATGATCCCTATCTCTAGGCACTGTCCAAATACATCAAACAGTGCCAGTTAGGAAACTTCTATTAGGACTATTCCTTATCTTACATTTCATCCTATATTATCCGAGGTTCTGCACAACTTATTGAAAGGAAGATAAACCTGAAATGGTATAAATAAGCAATGAAATTTGTATGTGTGTAAAAATATCTCCTGTAGAGATTATAGAGAAATCCTTCTCTCTATCTTCCTAAGGTCATCTAGAGTGGAAGAGTTACAGGGCCTGGGTCGCATGAAACAGGCTACAAGTGGCTTCCCTCAAGGCCTAACCCTAATATTGGGATAACCATCATGTGCCCGAAATTAATCCGCCTCTACCATCCACAACCTCCACACTCAAGATGTCTTAACGAGATGAAAGAGATGAAATTGTATAATCTTCACAGTCTATATTAGTTTGACACCAACCATGGAGCAAGTAAACAACATAATTTGTATGAATATCAAAATATCTCTCGTATGGATCGTGGAGGAATCCTTCTCTCTCTCTCTCTCTCTAAGGCAATCGAGAGTGGAAGAGTTACAGGGCTTGGGTCGCGTGAAACAGACTACAAGTGGCTTCCCTCAAAGCCTAACCCCAATATTGGGATAACCATAATGTGCCCGAAATTACTCTGCCTCTACCATCCACAACCTCCACACTCAAGATGTCTTAACGGAGTTAAAGAGACGATTTCGTAAAATCCATACCGAACATATCAGTTTAACAACCAACCATGGAGTAAGTAAACAACATAATTTGTATGAATATCAAAAATATCTTTTGTATGAATCCTGGAGAACTCCTCTCTCTCCCCCTAAGGACATCACGAGTGGAAGAGTTATAGGGCCTAGGTCACGTGGAACAGACTACACGTGGTTTCCCTCAAGGCCTAACCCCAGTGTTGGGATAACCATCATGTACCCGAAATTACCCCGCCTCTACCATCCACAACCTTCTCACTCACAAGATGCTTTAGTGGGATGAAAGAGTTGAGTTCGTCTAATCTATGCTGGATATATCAGTTTAATATTAATATATCTCTCTTTGTTTGTATTGTTCCATGCTATTTCTAAGTTCATTGGTCATTTGTCCTCCCATGGCAGCACTTCCTCTTGTTCATTGACGAGTTTGCATGAACTAAATGTCCACAGGGTGGCAGGATTATGCTTTGATACCACTTGTAATGTACCCTTTTCGGTCCATTTCTTGACTATCTCTAAAACTTCCCTTTTGTGGCTCTGAATCATATTTAGGGATTATAATTTGTAATGTTTCAACCTAAGATGTTGTCTTCCATAAAATCGATATATTATAATTACTATCGTTTAATCCCTTGTCTTGTAAATTGCTATTGGTCAGGGTTATAGAAGTCATCTTCCTATTAACATAGATCTCTTTCTATTATTGCTATTCTATGCACATGCGCCCTGGTGTTACCACTGGTGGAATCATTCTACGTGAGACTGTAACATTCTCTATATGGTGTTGTCTTATACCTCAAGAAACAACCATTGTATGACTACGGGCCCAATCTTGCAATTACTCGAAACCATATGTGTCAATCTTGTATGTGAATCCACTTATCTCCTGCTGCCTGTGCCGATTTCTCCGTTTTATATTCCCCTGGAGGACTCGGGCTCCTTGTATGGCACTCGAGTAACAATACTCGATAGCCGAATATATTTGTTGTTGTCGTCTCTGTCACTCCCTTCCTTCTATGTATCCCTTCGAACTGTTTGTTGGGGTCCTCATTCGTTTGTAACTCGGTTACTGATGCTCATCTCCACTAAATCTCCCCCCTATGTCCATGGATAGAATGAGAGAATACATGTGTTTGGTTGTCGGGTATCCCCTTGCGGAAGCGAAATATACTGGTGTTCCTTATTTGGCTATGAGATATCTTAGGTGACAGTCTGTTTTATCCTCTGTTTGTGGCGATCCCCTTCCTATTTTTCTAAGTCATACTTATATGCAGGTCGCACCCATGTTTTCTTCCACTAGCGACGTTTCATCTGGTCTTAATTATTATTGTCAAAGTTAGTTATTATTTTATGAATTTGATTTACGGTTTTGTTAATTAGTATTATCATCGACTATTATTGGTATTGTCGACTTACCAGAGTCGGCTACATACTTTACAAGTATATTAATTATATATTTCATTATATATCTTGTTATTATATTTATGATATAATACTATATCATTGTTATTATCTTATTTATTTATTTATATTTGAGATATTACTATTTATTATTATCATTTATTTATAATTTACAATTATTAAACTAGTAATATATTATATTATTATTTTAACAATATATTATATAATAATATATTTAATTTTATTAATTTATTTATTAACATTTAAAGTATTATCATTTATATTGTTAATTATATATAATTACGATCTATATTGTTTATTATTAATATTCACAATAATTAACGATATCATTATTTCAATAATATATTATTATATATTATATTAATATTTTAATAATATATTATTATATGGATTGATAATAATATTGATTATTATTATTAAGTAATATTATTTAAGATTAATATTATATTAATGTTATTATTAATATTAATAATTAATAATTATTAATATTATATATAACAATTATTGGTATGAATTGATTCCGTAAGGACCCATATATTTATTATAAAAATAATATTTAAATTGAGTTTACTCATTGCATTGTCAATTAGGGCTCATGACACAAATATTAAATGCTAAAACGTCAGTCGGCTCTCAAATAGCCTTACAAATAAATAAACTCTCCAAGATGGCCCCAACGGTCATCAGATCCGCATAGAAGAATGCACCGCGCCGGATCTAGGTCCCCACACATCCAATGGTCAATCCGTAACTCGAGGAGCGCAACCCAAACTAAAAGCAGCAGTTGGCCAAGCCGATTCATCCAATAAAGCCATTCGGTAAGCAAGAACACCGAGCAACAGAAGAAATAACCGAGTGCCAGTCAACCGACCATGCCAAGCATGATCGAGCAACACAGTTATTACCGAGCGCCAGTGAACCGACGCCTTCAGTTACTGAACATTCTTCAAAGACCGAGCACCCTGGTAACCACAAAAACTGAGCAACCAGTCTCCCAAACCGAGCAAGAATACCATCAAACCAAGATCAAAACTAACAATCTACCTCCAAAGACAAACATATTTTTTTTTATTGGTTGATACAGGATTGCCAAGAATCCTAGGATGCTCCTGCATCAGTAAGGGCTTCCCCTGTGGCATTGAACCCTGTCACTCTCCTCAGGTCATTCTTTGTAATAGGTGCAACAACACCCTTTGCCAACCACATACCTAGATTATGTACTTGACTGAGTACCATTCAAATCCAGTCGGGTTGAAACACGGTAGGGTATTTAACCCCATTGTTCAATCCAACCGTTTCGAGTCAAGCATAATTTGCCTTCAGCTTCCCGTCCTTGCAAAGCCCTAGAAATTTGCTATGTATGAAAGTTTTGCCCAACTCCTCTTGCTTTCAGTGAATGAAGGCAGTTACGTTTTCAGTCAATAGCACACCGTCTGGTATAGATGATATGGGTCCAACCATATCGTTGACCTGTTCTAAACTTGCATTACATCATGTTTAGGTCGATCTTGCTGATTGATGTCAAAAAGGGTTGCAACTGATGACGATGATGCCATTTTGTTGGTAAGAGAATACACACAAAGCTCTGTTGATTTTGCAAGATTTGATAAGCAAAGATCGCAATCACAGATAGATAGATTACTCAAGCCTAAAGAGAATTTTACACAAAAAGTAAAGTAAAATGAAATGAGTAATACGCTTTCCCTTTTATATCCTCGGGCTCCAATGGTAATTAGGAAACGGTAACATTTTGTTAAAGATTATCGCATTTATGAGCCTTACGATTTTTACCTAACTTCACCTTTGTCGACCGGTTCATCAATAATCAATGCTTTACCTGTTTTACTGCAACATCCTCGGTTGATACTTCAACCGTGTTACATTAGCCTATCACTGCTAAGGTAATTAACCAGAGTACATTGCATACTCTTTTGACGGGTTCTTTGGTCTTAGATCGGTGAGTGCTTCTAAGTAACAACTTCCACTTAGTGAGAGTAAATCTCACTAGTTATTTCGGGGACATTATCATTTGTACCTGTTCCCCCTTAAGTCCTGATGGCTTAATTTGATGAAGAGATATTGTCATCGGTAGATGATGACTTTGTCTCTGCTTTTTCTCCTTCAGAGCTCTTTGTCCCCTTTTTGGACTATATCTTCTTCACTTCTTTCTTGGTCTTTTTAGTTATGTTTCCCTTTTTTTGGGAGCCTTGTACCTTTTGAAAGATTTTACTTGTCCTTTTCCTTTGTTTATTGACCGGTTCATGTAATCTCTGGCCAAATGCCCAATCTTGTTACAATTGTAACAAGTCATCTCGATTCCTCTCCACAGATTTGTTAAGTTTTATGGCCTTTACGGCAAACATCCTCTTGCTTGATTCGATATGATAAATAATAATAATAAATATTAGTTATATTTATTATTTATTGTTTATCAAAATCATTATATATGTTGAATAAATTGTGGGCCCAAGGTCGGCCTCTTGGCGTTTATATTTATTTGGTTTTATATGGACCAAGTCGCCCCCCTTTATTGGTGGTTTCAAAGCATATATAAGGTGATTCGATCAAAGGGAGAGAAGCACCAAAAACATAGTGTCTTCTCTCCCCAAGATTTGATTTGTGAATTATAATGGCAGCAGCGAATTTATGGAGGTAGCAGTATGGAGGTAGCAGCGACTTTGGAGCAGACCTAGGGCAAACTTTGACTGCTGCCGTAGAGATGGCGAATTAGGGCAGAATGATGCCCTACAAAATGATGAACTTCCTCAACATTTTATATAGCAGTTCAACTATATATTAAGGAGCAAATAGGAACATTAATACAGTGAATTAATCTGCCAGCTAGGGCAATCTCAGTCTGAAGCATGTAGTGCAGATTCAAGATGTAATTCAGACTGATTTCAAGGCTTTCGAACTGCTAGAAGTCTAGCCCTAGGTGGGCTAAATCAAGAGTAAATCTGGACATCATAACCGGGTATGATCTAACCATAATTGAAGTTTACTTTTCATCTCTCTGTGCTTAGTTTTGTTAGATCTCTCTAGATTGTTTCATTCCTAGGTAGAATCTGAAAAATACTAACAGGATTAACTCCTTTTCCTTTGTCCATGGGTGAACGACACTTAGTAGCTCTATGCCCTGATTGTCCACACGAAGCATACATAGACGTGCCCTGGGTTGCATTCCTGTTATGGAATACCGGTCTCGGTGGAGATTCGAATGCCATGATTGTAGACCTACACTCTTCACCTTATGTCCAAATTTATTGCATGCATAGCAATAGCCTTTAAATCTTCCTCTGCTGCCATTGGACACATTGTTAGATCATGACTTGCATTTAAAGGTCCTATGTCCATACTTATAACAGTTATTGTAGTAACTATTGGCGGTGAAGGGTTTCACCGGTGCATTCCTGCAATCATTAGACTTATGACCCGGTTTGCCACGATGTTTGCTAGATGGTTTGGAGAGTCTCTTACCTTTTTCTCCGGTTGGTTTCTTCTTGTCCTCCTTCATTCCTTTGAGGTTTGAGGACTCACCGGTTTCTTTGGTGTCTTGGCCGTTGTAACCAAGTCCTGTGGGGTCTTTGTGCCTTCTCTGAGCTTTCAGTTGCTCATCTAGCTTCTCAGAACTCTCATTGTATTTTTTGAGCTTTTCATTTCTTTGCTCAACAGTTTTCAACTGCATTTTTAGTTTTTCAACTTCAACAGCCATTTCTCTACTTGCTTCATCTTTATCATGCAAGTGCTCATGCATGATGGCATTTTCGTGAGTTATGCCCTGCATGTCTGCTTGTAGTTGCAGTATGAGTGCATTGCTCTCTCTTAGAGCATCTTCAGCTAAGTTCCTTGCTCTCTCAACAGTCTGTAGTGCTTCTTTAGCACTATTTTTCTCATCCTCAACTTTTCTGCTTGCTTCAATGAGTTCAGTCATTCTCAGTGCATGACTTTTCTGTTCTCTTTTCAGATTAGAGATTTGATCGGTCAGGTTCTGATTTCTCTCCATAAGTTCAGAAATTGTTTCCTCTGCTTCATTTGAACTACTCTGTTCAGATAGTTCATTAATCGTGTCTTGACTTTCACTCAACTGCAAAGCCAGTTCTTTTCTCTTTGCAAGAGATCTTCTCAGTTTGTTTTCATGAGAAGCAATCCTTTCATTTGCTTCCTCTAACTGCTTCTGATGTCGGTAACCCTCCATGATCGTTACTCAAGCGGTTAAGCTTCTTTACCTGAGACTTGGCTCTGATACCAATTGTTAATCCTAACCGGTAACTAAGAGGGGGGGGGGATGAATCAGTCAATTCAACTAATTTCAAATCTTATCCTATGAAATTAAATACAACTACTGTGTGATAATGAAAATGTAATGCATGTTTAAGTAACTTGAACATAAATCACATACATAAGCTAACATAGGATTTATACGTGGAAACCTTGGATAGAGGGAGAAAACCATGGTGGGACAGAACCCACAATCTTCACTATTGCAGTAATAAAATTGCCATGTTAAAAGTTTACAACAACACTTGTTAGAGTGCTACCCTGTAAAAGGATTTGATATAGATTGGTTAAGATCTTGACCCTATAAGGAGTCGCCTCGCTAGAGGACTTAAAAACATCAATCAAGATGTCACTCGGTTAAGGGATTTATACTGTTGATGTTTTGTAGCTTCAGTCAGATAAACACTATGAGTCAATAATAGTGAAGATATGTATATATATATTTAGAATATATGAGATGTATATATATATATATATACATATATATATATATAAATATTATTATTATTATGTAAATATTAGAGAAATTAATATAATACTCAAGAGATATTATATATATATATATAATCATAATTGTCATTATATTAATTACATAATAATGAATAGACATGTCCCATGAAGGGACATGTCTCTTCTTAGCTCATTCTCAATATAAATGCAAGAGATTGTGGCATTTGGAAAACATATACTATCAGATAGTGCTATTACATTTGCAACGATCCTAAAAACCTTAACATGGTATCAGAGCCAAGTTGCAAATGTAAGAGAGTAGTTTGTTGATGGTGAATGTGTGACTGTCTCAAAAGATACAGTTTTAGTATGAGGACCATATCTCACAAATACATTGTTGGATTTTGTTGAATTTTGGATATGTTGGTGGAAAACAAATTTAGAAGAATCTCACTGGAGTGATTGGCGAGAAAATGTCGGGTTCAAAAGTTATGACCGACTATGTACGGGTCTATGGGAAATCTGTAAAAGAGCGAGGTTCCTTCTTTAAAAGCCTAATCGCTTGAAGGGAGATCTGATAAGATTGAAGGTTGTTAGTGTATAGAACTTTTGGATATTCAAGACAGGTCATGTGAAGAATTCTAGTAATGTTTGAGAACGGCGACATCATTCTGTGAATTTGCATGATATTTTCTATATGGGCTCACCTTACAGAACGAAATACTTGAAATTTATAAAAGATTATTCCATGTTTTATTAATGCACATAATTTTTTTAAAGTTTGTAATTCATGTTATACTATTGGTTAGTAAAATCTTGTATGCTTCTATCATTGGTATTTTCGGTCAAGATAGTTTAGTGAACTATTTGTAATCTCTCTTTGACATACCTTTAGGATGGAAGCACAAGAAAATTGCATTCAAGGGAGAAAGAACTTAATGCTTGCAAACAAATTAATGATTGAGACCAGATGCAGAGGGAGTCTGACATTTCAAAAGAAGACAAGAGGTTGATACAAGAACTTGAGCTTCAGAGGGAGCAGATAGAGGATATGGTTAAATCAACTTTTGATTATCTTGGTCGTATTGATTCAGAGGGAGTAGTCCATATTGCGATGGATTCTCCAGTGATCAAGAATCTATAATAGTCAGAGGACTAGGAATCATGAATGCCTTTTGGGCCTTGTGTAAATCATGAGGAAGTGACGACTTCCAAATGATTATCACTTGTATTTGTAAGAGTTATTGTAAGGTGACGATCTTACAATAACTTGACCTTCTATTGTGATAGACATCATGTGATGGCTGAAACAGATCACAATAGATGATTTCCTGCATGGTGGATTCAGCTCGTTAAATAGACCATTGACCTTCTATTGTGATAGACATCGTGTGATGGCTGAAACAGATCACAATAGATGATTTCCTGCATGTTGGATTCAATTCCTTAAACAAACCATTGACCTTCTATTGTGATAGACATCTTGTGATGGCTGAAACAAATCACAATGGATGTTTTCCTGCATGGTGGATTCAGTTCCTTAAACAAACCATTGACCTTCTATTGTGATAGACATCGTGTGATGGCTGAAACATATCACAATAGATGATACCTTGCATTAAGGATACATTACCTATGAAATTTTTTGAGTTATGGTGAATATCATGAGACTTGATATTCTTGGTCGACCATATCTCTGATATCATATTGAGGTGATATCTAAAATATTTTTTGATTTATGTTGAATATCACGAGACTTGATATTCTTGGTCAGACCATATCTCTGATATCTTATTGAGGTGATATCTAAAATATTTGTTGAGTACTTGGTGGACATCATGAGACTTGATGTTGGTAGGCCAATACTTTGAGTACATGGTGAATATCATGTGACTTGATATTCTATGGCTATTACTCATAATATTAGGAGATGATATTCTTATCAATCTATGAGTTATGGTGAATATCATGCGACTTGATATTCCTAGTTAGACCATATCTCTGATATCACGGTAAATGATATCTTCTGATCCTTATCATGTGTTTAATCTTCCTTGGCTAAGAGGGATTGTTGATGTTTTGTAGCTTCAGTTGGATAAACACTATGAGTCAATACTAGTGAAGATATGTATATATACATTTAGTATATATATATATATAAATAAATATTATTATTATGTAAATAGTAGAGAAATTAATATAATACTCGAGATAATATATATATATATGTATGTATGTATATATATATAATCATAATTGTCATTATATTAATTACATAATAATGAATAGACATGTCCCATGAAGGGACATGTCTCTTCTTGGCTCATTCTCAATATAAATGCAAGAGATTGTTGCATTTGGAAAACACATACAATCATATAGTGCTATTACATTTGCAATGATCCTAAAAACCTTAACATATACAATGGAACTTGTTAGGGTTCACCCTAATAAAGGGATTTTCACAAGCTTCAAACAATAAGAAAAAATGATCTTCTATAGACACTTAATTTGTCATTCAGATCATACCTGTTCTATTCCTCGGTTGGCTTGGCTTTTCAATCTCTGTCGTTCAGTCTTGGTGACTGTATCCCTTCTTAGAAGACTCGTCTTTTCTGCTCTACTTTATCTCTGGGCACTTGATTTCTCCAACCACACTACACTTATGCATGATGACCCATATATATAATGATCTTCACATTACAAAATGGAATTGTGGCGCCAAGCTATAAATCCTCCAAAACGCCACTGTTCTCGAAGGCATTCCAAAAATCTCGCATGCAAAACTCCAATTCATCCCAAAATGCTCACAATTAGAACTCCAGTTTATCCCAAAACGCTCGCAATCAAAACTCTATTTTATCCCAAAACGCTCCCAATCAGAACTTGTGTTCATCCCAAAACGCTCGCAATCAGAACTCTAGTTCATTCCAAAATGCTCTGTAAAAACCGGATCGGATTATAAAAGCACGGACCGGTAGGTCTGATACTTTTGACAGAGAACCGGTGTACTGTCGGTTGAGTCATCTGCCTTCTGTGGTTTTCTACTAGACTGGTTGGACAAGACCGATATTGTCATGACCTGTGCAACTATATTGGTTACTTGGCAAGTTTGATGGTTGTCGACTGGGACAACTACCGGTTCACCACTGCTGCTCTAACATAAAGACTGGTGTGTTTGATGTTTGCCAATGATGACAACTAAGCATAATGCCAACAAATATTTGCCTCTTCTGGTTCATAAATTGCTCAAATGTCAGCATCTCTTTGATCTTTGGGGATAGTGTCATATATTCTGTGTATTCTGTGTTGCAGTGTAATATCCTCAGCCATAGAAATCTGGGGCTCTTGCTCTTGAGCTTGCGTAACTTGTGTTGCCTCCTTAGGAGCAAACATGGGTTGTAAGGGTCTAAGCACTAAACTTGTAGAGGTCCCCCTAATCTCAGTAGCATGCTGATAGGTACTCTTGTTGGACTCACTCCCCTCACCAGTTCGCATAGTGTGCTGAGATGTACTCTATTACCTCATTTGTGCTATAATTGGGACATCATGTCCATCAAATTGTCATATTCCCTCTTTTCTCTGGTGTCAGGACTGGCTGACCCTGCTTGTCCCTTGTCCCTTGTCCCTTTCGACCATCTCTCTTGTAGGATTATCACTCTCACTGGATGAACTCCGATGGTGACCAATGGTTTCTGAAACGGTCTCACCTTCTGGAACCGGAGATGGTTGTCTATGTGATGTTCTTTTGTGATAATGTTGTACCTCTTCACTCAGGAGTTTTATTTTCACAGGATGTCAAGAAAACTTTGCTTTGATACCACTGAAATGTCCCACCTTAATCTGGAACAATGTAAATCACAAACTGTATTTCTTTTTTTTTAAAAATTTTGATTTGTAGATGAACTTGTAGCAAATATATCAAAAATAATTTCACAAATTGATTTAACAAATACCCATAAAGTTCTATCAGCTATAAATGCCATATATGAAAGGAAATAGCGAACAACCAACTTCAAAAATATTTTTCCAGATTTAATTTCAGATCTGGAATTACAAGTTTTGATATGAATAAGAGAAACTCAGATCAGAATAATACTTTACATATCAATTTCCAACATTACCAAAAAATATCTTCTAAATCTTGATGAAGAAGTACTTCCAATCTGCTGTCTTGTAGGTCTGAACACTACGCTGGCAGCCACTTAAGTTACATATAAATTTATTTGCAAATTCTTCAAAACTGCCCCATTCAAACTAGAAACTGTTCCAAACCTCTTTGCTGTCCTAGGTGCCAAGGAGAGGCAGTAATATTGCTTCAAGAGCGAAGCTTTTTTCCTCCTTGAAAAACCATGCCAAGGGGTGAGCTGATGGCTCCTGGAGGGCTGCTCTTTGCTGATAAAGTTCCTTCACTCCCCTCAAACAGTACTGAGAACAGACTCTCCCAAGCTTCCCGAATGATGCCAAGAAGGGGCAGCCTAGCAAGGAAGTAGCTCTCTTAGAAAATTCTGCCAAAACACTTCAAAACTGATTTTTAAGCTCAAATTAAACCCCTGAAATAGAATTTCCTTCCACACCCTTGGTGGTTCTTTCACCACTGCTGTAATGTCCCCTTTTTCGGGCACATTATTTCGTGCTGCGTCCTTAGTCGTTTCATCATGGTCCAGTGGGCTAACCGGGGCTTTATATGGATCAGCGTGATATTTGGCCTAGGTAATTCTAGTTTCAGGCCAATCAGAGCAGTTTTCGCAGGGTTTCTAGGATACTTACTATTTATGGTAAGTCCATAGAGTTCAGTTTTCTTGGCATTTTAGTATTGGACTTGGAGAGTATTGCCGAGAGCTTTCCGGCAAGCTATTCATCATATTCCGAGTTCGTTTGGTCCTCCATTTTAATGCCAGAAGATTTCATACTTTATTATTATGCCACTTTATGATTAAATGGTTATATAATTTTAAGTGACATAAAGTGGGAATATGAAAAGACAGAGAAGGGAAACTGAAGAGTCACAGCTGCTGCTTTAAAAGAAGGAATGGAGACTCATTCGAGATATGCTTGATTTTATCAATTTATCTTCTCTTAGAGAATCCAGGAAGCTTCCAGCTTTCGATTCTGAAACCTGAGGACGGAAACCTTCAGGCTCTCGGTGGACTAGACAGAAACCCAGTTCATCTTTGAGGTGGATTCACAGCAAGGGTTCACCATTGCACATCCATGTTCATATTATCCGATCTTACGGTTGCCTATTGTATTTCAGATTGGATTGTTTTTGTAATTTCATTGTTGTTGTATTGCTGCTGTATAATGCAATAACAATTTCCGAGGTTTTATTGGAGTATATTGTTGGTTTATTTCTGTTAAATTGATATTTCATTGCATGCAAGTATTTGTTTAAATTTATGAGATGTCTGTGAGAAATATTTGGAAAAATATCCATCCCGGATATTACAGTGGTATCAGAGCTGTGTATCTTGCCATCCTGGAGGGTATATAAGGAAGACAAATTTGCAGTCAACAAGAGGTTGTTTCAGAAAATATTGATATTTTCTGCATCGAGTGTGGGCTTCGATTTACTGTATTCAAGATGCATGTGAATACTTAATGGCAGCATGGATTTATTTTATCTTTCGAGCCAATTACTGTGAGAATTAATCTCTCTTGCAGCCGAATCATTGAGGGAAGAAATGTGTAATGTCCCTTGCTAGGATAGCTCAGATATTTAGGACAATTATTATGCATTCTCCATTCTTGTGTAATGTCCCCCTTAATTGTTCTCTTAGGATCTTGAGACTATTTACTTAGAACTTTTATTTCAAGAGACTTCTTCCTCGAAAATCCTGATATTGGTATATGGATTATGTTTATGAACTGCTTATCTAAATCTCTTTAATATGAATACAATATTTTGGTATGGTCCTTGATGATGCTATAATTGACTGTACCTTACAAATGATTATGCGAGTAAAGTCTGGTGAAATAGGTCTGAGTCTGAATGTATAGGAGATTGTTTGTCTCAAGCTAGTTTGGATAATGACTGATGTAAATTAGTATTGATCTAATAAGGGTAGCACTGATCTCAATATTGATCACAATGTAGCAAGGAATGGAATTATTGGATATTGACACCTGAGTAATTCTTCGCTTAATAGTCTTAATTGAGTCTTAATAGATCTTATAAATTAATAAGTGAATTTTTAGTTCATTGTAATTGCCAGACCTTATTATCATTCCCTCTATCACTGTTTAATCTCTTATAGAGAATCATCTTCGAACCGGCTCATATCACTGACATGATTATTCGATATATTTGCTTTTTGTATTCATTCTAAAATACGGATGAAGTTGTCACTGTTTCCATTTGTCTTCTCTGATTGATATTGTATGACCTCTGCTGTGAATTGTCATTATATGGATCTTCATCTCTCAGCTATCCCTGTTGTATATTTTGCCCATATAAAATCATGGTTGCTGAATGATATGGTGGAAAGTTCGCAGTGATGCTCTTCACTGTAGCGTTGTTACCTGTACTCACTTCAATCTTATTCGCTGACCTTTGTATGGCCCATTACAGCCACTGTATACTTCCATAAAAATATCAATCTTCATTACATTAGATTTTCATTCTCAATATTATTGCAGCCTTCACCACTGTCGACTGTTGGTTATACATGATAGTCATTCGACCATTTAGACTTTGCTGTTATGTATGACTAATGTTCCTTATTATCTTATTTCCATCTCCGTGATGCTGTCTCAACGAGAGAAATGGTTGTTTCGTCTTCCCTTCATATCTTTGCTTCAATTCCCTTGTTCCCAAATTAAAGTGCTTCCCAGACTGTGGCGGTTATTCCATATTCATTCCATGTTCGTTGATATATCCTCTTACATCTCCGTTCATCTTCCTCTATAAATGTGCGGATGATGGCCTTCAATTTGTATCGATTGCTGACTGGGCGTTTCTTTTCTTGCCTTCTTTCATTGTTCATTCCTCCTATCGCTGACTCCATGTATAGTTCTTCGCCCAATCCCTAAAGTATCCGTAAATCTAATTGGAGGCCATGAACTTCTTATTCCCTGATATTCATGCGATCTTCTTTCCTCTTCCGCAATGCTCCTGGTCTACTCTTTGGATACCATCGATATATATTATTGCCATCCTTTTTATATTCCTTCTTGTTCCTTTCTCCTCCCCTCCGTTCTACGATCCTTATCCCTTATTAAATACCGTGTGAAGGGAAGCGACTCCAGGAAGATCACGACCCTTCGATGGTCATATTAATATTATATATATTCTTAAATATATTATGAATATCAATATTAATAAAAGATTATAATATATTAATATTATAATGACAGCATATAAATAAATAGAAATAATGATTCTTCTTTATATTTATTTATTAATTACATTACATAGAATTTTATTAATAATATATTCTTTTGATATTATAATTATTTAAATAACTATATATTATAATGTATTATTATATAGTTATAATTATATTACTATATTCATATTTTAATTTACATTTATAATATAGTTTGATCATTTTCTATAATTATTTATTTTATTATTTATCATTCATCATTATAGCTTATTATATTATTATTATAATATTTATATATTTTATTTTGTTCATTAATTAATTTTTTTATCTACTATATAATTAATCAATAATATATTATTGTCAATATATTCTTTATTTAATATATTCTTTATTTATTTATTTTATTACGTATTTATTGAACTTGATCCCTGAGATAGGGAACATCACAAAATAAGGTTTTCTGCACATATCAAACAGTTTGAAGAATCCTTGAAAATCTTACAACAGTGCAAGGAAAGTTACAGGTGTGTTTATGAATGGAGGCGTCAGCTGAAGATGGGTGTTTAATTCAAGCCACCAAAGTTTGTGTTAGCACTAAGGATAGGCGCTGGGAGGTGAGTGTTGGTAGCTTCATTTACACGATAGCCTAACTGCCCCGTCGAGGATTCATCTCCAGTTTGCCGGCCATCACAGAGGTTGTTTTTGTCACCACAATTGACTACTGGAAGCTCACAATCTGGCAAAGACACCCCCTTGCGCATTCGTGCTGGTAGCTCACGAACTAGCATAGACACCCCGTGCATGGGTGATAGCATACAGGTGGTGTTACGCCCTCTTTCACATACACGACTGGTAGCAACTGATTGACGCAGGGACTGGTCGCATTTGTTCATATCTTTATTGTGTGGATTGCTGGGCGTGTCGGTGATCATGAGATAACAAATACGCTTCGATTTGGTAGTGATTGGATGTGTGTTGCATTCCCTGGTGGAGAGAATGTGAACATCCAACCAACTGCTTGGATACAGTAGTGAACATTAGAGGAAACAAAGGCAGCCGAGAAAGTGAAGAAATGGTGACTGCAGTGTGGTTATTTATTACTAGTGTCTGGTGCTGGGTACGAATGTGAACCAACATTCATTGGAAGCAGCGTGAGAGGAATCCGCTGAAGGTGAACTAGACAGTTCCCTACCGACTGCAAGTCTACACTGGCGCGCACATCTTCAAACTTGGCGACGTGACCAAGAGTCTCCAGTTTAGGTAGCACGGGTGACTGTATGCGCGTTCTGGGCAAGTGCGGTTAGTATTGTGGGACACCACCGCAACTAGGGGGTAAGAAATAGAGTCGTGCTGTGAGCAGCGAATGAGTTGTGTGGAGGAAGATAGGTGGTGAACAAGAAGCCGCTGTTGTGATACGGGTGGGCTGCGCGACAGGGAATTTACATAGGCTGTGAGGTGCTAGCCATCTCACGTTACAACAGGGCCGTTCTTGGTTGTATATAGTGCGGAGGAAGCTGGTGTGTTCAGTTGACAGTAGCAGTGGTTCCATCTCAGCTGACAATGCGCCCAGACTGCATGACCGGGCCAGTATTAATATCGGAGCTGACCGACATTTGCATGTGTTGAACTGGGTGCATCTTAACAGTGTCAATAAATATAGGCCATTTGAATGCTTTGAATCTCTGTTACTATTTGTGAATGAATGTAAGTGTTCGGATGCGCCTAGTGTGAGGGTGAAGTAAATCTCTGCAAATGAATGTTTCGTCTTGTTAAGATGCCTGAAACAACAATAAAAAACATGTTCACTTACCTACGAATCAGACTTATCTCAATCTCCAAATATTAGAAAAATCTTGCAGACTCCTATCGTTATATCAGAATAGAATATTACAGCGGTGATAGGACTTATTTATATATTGAACAAGAAGGGACATGTTCGTTAGCAAGATAGCACAATAAATTGTTTGAATTCCTTTAGATAGAATAAGCCAGAAATTTGCAGCTGAGACTCACATAAGATATTATAGTGCTCAGAAAGTGTTGGAAAAACAGAAATATTATCGTGATGACAGCATTTCTCAATTGCAGAAGTTGATGGTATTAAACTCTAATTCAGTCGATTGCATGAAGCTTAGAGGAATTTAAATAATGGAAACCTTGGAAAGCCCTGTGTTCTCAAAAGAATTCAATGACACATTTTATGGTGAACAACGGAGGGACATACAAAAGGAAATTGAAATAGGAAATGAATAATGCTGCCTTGGATGGCAATTGGAGAATAAGAAAGTTATGGGAGATATGCTTGCCAAATTGGATGAGATAGATTCATATCTATCTAGGATAGACCAATCTGATTGTAGGCTCTTCAATTGGGCTTTGCAACCCTCAATGGTTGCTTTGGTCCAACACAGGTTTATGGAACATCCTCCTAAAGACGTTAGGCTTACAGTCGCCTCATGTCTCAGTGAGATCACACGGATTACAACCCCTATTACACCTTATACCGATCACATTTGGAAGCAGGTATTACACCTGATCGTGGATAGTTTAGGTGGACTAAATAATGATAAAAGTCCTACCTTTGGTAAGCAAGCAAAAATCTTGGAATTAATGACAAGGACTAGAATTTTCATTCACATGTTGAATCTCGGTTATGATAAGATGATTCAACAGTTAATTCAGTGCCTCCTAAGTAATTTCAGGAAGCATCATCCAGACAATGTGAAGGCTTGTATAAAAACTATCATGTCCTTGATCTTAGATGAGGAAAATGACATATGTAAACAATTGCAATCAGATTTGTTGGCAATCTGGAGAGGAGAACAAAAGACCTCACCCGTGGCGTATGAACTCTCAGCTGAATTGATTAAGCATCAGTGGTGCAGGGGCACCACGATCCTTGAAGACTATTTATTAAAATCATTTAAATATTCATGAAACCATGTCAATAAATGGTATATTGTTAATGTGCATTGTAATTATTTGATATTTGTAATCAAAAGACCGAATGGGCATAAGGGTACGGTTTGTACCTGTCCAAGAATATCTATATAAGGACAGCAATGTAATCGAATGGGCAGATAGCGAGGTTACAGTGAATAGAGTGAAGATTAGAAGAGAGTGCAAATGGCTATTTGACAGCAGCCAGAGAGCCATACATTTGTAATTGCTGATATCGATATCATGTATCCATTTATTTTAATGAAATGTATTTTGCATATGAAATCGATTAGCGGTCCATTCAGTTTTTATTGAGACTTCTTTAAATCTCGTGCAGTTTTGTTCAAAAGTTTGTTTACATAGTCTCCTATCGAACTGGTTATTGGATGTTTATTGGTTCCATTTTGTATGAAAGAATGTAACAGTGAATGGTATTGGGTTTTGGGAGTTTAATAGTGATTAAAATCAAGTTTCATAACAGTTTCTATGTTGGGTTTTATATGAAAGGATGTAACAGCAATGGGAATTGGGTTCTTCCTTGTATTGCCAAAGAAATATTCAACATGCTGTTTTGTTCAGGTGACGGTTTTGTTCAACTGTCTGTGTGGGATGATAGAAGCCGTTATGTTTACAAAGAATGTAATAATGAATGAAACGAGTTCTGCATTATCGACAGTCGACTTTAAATAATACATATTGGCTTATGTTCACTTTTTCATGATAGTCCCGATTTGGGACGTTAATGATCGGTTTTTTTTGGCAAAGAATTGATTCAAAACCTGATTGCAATTTCTTGAATGTATTTAACTTTGAAACGGTTTTAAGAACCATCAAACTATTATGTACTGGTTTCAGTCTTGAAACGGTTATCGGGAAGGTGGTGGTGAGCGCATGTTTACACGCGTGCCCAAGTTAGAACCAGCCACGTGATGGTGAACTCCAATCTTGGATCATGGAAGCCGTAAGGCATGGTAGCCAGCGAAGGTAATTATTGGTGAGATCTAATGCAGCGTGTAATCATGAAATAGAATGTTAAGTGATGTTGTTATATTGATTGTTATTATTATTGGAGTGTAAAGAAGATGTGAGCCTCTAATGTGATGTTATAAACGAAGAGCAATGAAGATATTTGCAGATAAAAGATAACATGCACATTTAAAGAAATTCCATCGATGCTCTCTGCATCAATCAGGTTGAAAGATTCAAGGATTTATTGACTGAAAATGAGCGAATATCAATAGGCATACAGGTTGTAGGATCTCTAGAAATGGGCAAGAGCCAAATGAGAACATGGCAGATTTGTTTTATATGCCAAGAGGACTGGTCACATGAACATGTTTGCGGTATTAATTAGGGAGAAGATATATTGCAGCCAAGTGGTAATGACGATATAGCTTTGAATACATTTCTTTCAGGACACGGTGAAGATCCAAAGGAAAAGAGTTTCCAATCAGCCAAGATAGTTAGTATGGAAGAAGGAAGAATCATCACAGGTGAAGAGTGTTCAAAGCTCTACTTTGGTGACTTAGAAGCTGAGATCGACAAAATTATGATTAAAGGCCGTGACAACCAGATGGATGTCTTTAGTGATTCATGTAATGAGGAATCGTGTGATTTCTTTAGCAGCACCTCACTTATGCATAATGCTGATTTGGATGACCAATCAGATAATGCATCCCAAAATGACAATGATGAAAAGCATGCCTTGAAGAATCAACTGAAAGTTAATGACGATGCCATTGTTGCAGCTCTTGTACATCATGATAGCACTCACAGGATTATTGAGGAGCTTTGCAAGAAGGCTCAGATGGAAGAAAAAGGGCAAAGTGGTATAAGGATTGGATCTGATGTTGCAGATCTACAAGGGACCAAAACAGCTTCTGAGGTTTGGAAATCGGAATATCTATGTTTACTTTCAAATCGCGACTACCTGTTACAAGTTGCTGGAAGATATGCTGAGCAGTTGAGGGAAAAGGATGATGATGTTAATAAGCTCAATAGAGAGCTTATTGTTGCTCAGGAAACATTGGAGCACACATGTATTGCTCTTCAGGAAGCAAGAAATCAGATTGTTGCCACTAGTCAGTACAGGGAACAGGACGACAAAGGAAGGTCTGAATTCTTTCAGGAGGTGATTCAGGAACTTGATAGCATACAACAAACTTATGACTTGGATAGCTGTCCCAAAAGATCAAGTAACAAATCTTTGGATCATCCATAATTTCTTTGAGTTGGATAACTTTCTGGCGGTTGACAATTCCTTGTTTGAGATGGATGCTGATTTGACATTTGATAACCCCTTTTTTGAGCTAGATGAGGAAGATATTTCTTATCCCCATGACGAGGATGAGATTGTTTGCAGGATTTGGGACCCAGGTTTAGTTACTGGAGATGAGTCTTGGTCACCAGATTGGAGTAACGAGGTGAGTTCAGTTGTTGAGCAGTTTGGTTTCTACATCAGCGGTTTAGGATGGGCAACTGTGACTTATTGCATGATGGGTGATATGCTTTTCCTTGCGTTATCTCTTACAGATGGGGAGATGTCTAGTATTGATTGCATCCAGGAGGCAGTTGCCTTGTCACATTTGATAGATGGACAATGCTGATTACAAATCAGCCTTGGATAGAGACTTGGTTATTAGTATGGCCAAGGGGTACATAAGGAAAGAAGACATTGTTGATGAGTATCCCTTGATTCGTTCTCCTCTTCACATAGCTGGGACTCGAGCACATTACCGTACCGATTCATCCAGTGCCTATGGTAACTCTATCATCATAGATATTGAGGATAATGATGACGTTTGGGTAGAGTCTATTCAGTATGGGATTGCTGAGCTTGGTATGTTGATAGTGCTTGATGGTGTGAATTCTTCACACAATGATGTGCATTATATGACCCTTGGTATAGAGAGACAGTTATGGAATCCTATTACTGATTCAGTTTTCCTAGAGGAGTTGGTTAATGCATCACGTTATAGCCTCATTGTATGGGATGCATTTGGTTCTCCATTCAGCCCACCTGCAGAGGACTTTCTTTCTTGATTATGGCATAAGTATGGGATGGATGGTAGGTTTGATACACTTCCCTTCACGATGAAGCAAGTCATGTCCTGCAGTTTTGGTAGTTTGCTTCTTCAGTACACATACCGGTTTGGGCTACATGTTAGAGGGGTAGTGTTGTGGCAGTTGGACATTTTGGACAATTCACTCATTATGGGTATGGATCGACGGGATATTTCAGGCAGCTGGGAAGGTGAATGGCCCTTTTGTTTGTGGGACCCAGGAGGAACATTTTCATGGTTAGCAATAATTCAGGGAGCTGGTTGGCATAATGTTGGGTTTCCACCTTCATTTGATCTTAGTGGTGCTTGTGATTTCAGTTGGAGTGAGGTTCTCAGTTGGATTGAGGATCTTCTCATAGATAATGGCAGCACATGGCAGGTTGACTCGACTGATCATGCACATGGGGTGATTTGGGATTCCGGTATTAGTATGATTAATGCATTGTTGTTGGGTGGTAATGATGAGTGGCTTCACAATTCCGGACATGTTTGTATCAGATTAGCACAACAGATTGGTGGAGTAGCTTCCTTTAGGTTGGTATGGGATCCAGGCATTTTGGTCATAGTATGCAGGTACCGATTGCTTGAGGGCAAGCAATCTCTGGGAAAGGAGGATTGTAATGACCCCTTTTTCGGGCGCATTATTTCGTGCTGTGTGATTAGCCATTTCATCATGGTCTGGTGGGCTAATCGGGGCTTTATATGGATCAGTATGATATTTGGCCCAGGTAATTCCAGTTTCAGGCTAATCAGAGCAGTTTCCGTAGGGTTTCCAGGATACTATTTATAGTAAGTTGATAGAGTTCAATTTTCTTGGCATTTTAGCATTGGACTTGGAGCGTATTGCCGAGAGCTTTCCGACAAGCTATCACACGTCATATTCCGAGTTCGTTTGGTCCTCCATTTTAATGCCAAAAGATTTCATACTTTATTATTATGCCATTTTATGATTAAATGGTTATATTAATTTAAAGTGACATAAAGGGGGAATATGAAAAGACAGAGAAGGGAAACTGAAGAGTCACAACTACTGCTTTAAAAGAAGGAATGGAGACTCATTCGAGATATGCTTGATTTTACAATTTTATCTTCTCTTGGAGAATCCAGGAAGCTTCCAACTTTCGATTCTGAAACTTGAGGATGGAAACCTTCAGGCTTCTTGGTGGATTGGATGGAAACCCAGTTCATCTCTGAGGTGGATTCACAACATGGTTCACCATTGCACTTCTAGGTTCATATTATTTGATCTTACTGTATTTCAGATTGGATTGTTTTTGTAATTTCATTGTTGTATTGCTGCTGTATAATGCAATAACAATTTCTAAGGTTTTATGGGAGTATATTGTTGGTTTATTTTTGTTGAATCGATATTTCATTGCATGCAAGTATTTGTTTAAATTTATGAGACGTCTATGAGAAATATTTGGAAAAATATCCATTCCGGATATTATAATTGTAGATGTGATCACCCATGGAGGTTTCCGTCTCCACGAGCTGCTCCAAAACCCTTAGGTTTTACCAAGCTCTTCTCAAGCGGCAAAGATAAATAATAATCAAAACATAAATCCTTGAAATGACCCCAAGTTGCTTTTATAAGTTCTCTTTCTTGCGCCCTAATGAAGGTTTTCTTAGGGTTTCCCACTTAAATCTGACTTAATTCTATTTTTTTATTATTTCCAACTTAAGTGGAGTAGCCCCCAAGTAAAGTGACTTTTCTTCTCTTTTTTAATTATAAAGTCACTTGTTTTTCCTTTCTCCCCAAAGAGCACTCAACTCATGTTTGCTGCCTACGGCAAACGAAGTTTTACACATGATACTGAAGGAATGCTAATAAATAATAGTTACAACAAGATTCAGAGAACTGCCATATGCTTCATTAATATAATCAAATACATCCAGTGTGAACATAGCATCACAAATTCTGTGTTGTGTTTGTCCTCCGAGAGGATACATAAACTACCCGAAGGGGTATGACCGAAACGTCGCGACATAACTGTTTACCTTTCGGTCACTAATGACCGAGGCTAACAATTACATACAAGTTTCCCGACAACATCCTCCCCCCCTAAAAAATAAGTTGTCTCCGACGACGTACAAAATGGGAATGATAACAAAAATGAGTATACAACAGAAAACACTACTTAGAAGCAGAAGGGGGCGTAGGAAGCGTCCCTGAAGAAGATGGTGTTGACGGTGGTGCTCGGGAAGCATTCGGGCCCGCAACTCGTACACTTGATCAGTCTGCACACGTAGATCACGCTCTACTACCATCTTCATCTCTGAAGCAGTCTTTACCATCCTTGCCGCTTCTAGGACTGCCTTCTCCTTTGCATCGATGCTCTCCATAGCACTAACAAGACGAGTCTCTAACAGAGCCTTCTCGGTGCGCTTTGCCTTAAACTGCGCCCGAAATGCCTCCAACTCCGTCACCATACCACTCCTCTCAGCTGCTCATGACTCTTTCTCTCTAACCAATGTCTCCTCTATTGCTGTAAGTCGGATGGTCATCTCTCGAGCCGCTACTGCTGCCACCATCATAGCCTCATGTCTTGAAGAGATGTTCTCAGAGCGCCGAAGGGTAAAGTATCCCTCATGGAATGCCTGCTCCACCTCTCGTAGGAAGGCATGAATCCTACTCTCTCCCACCATCTCTCGGAGAGCCCAATCCTCTAACATAGCCAAAGACTCTGTGGCAGGCCATCCTCTTGACTTAAAGCAGTAAACAAATGCAATAGGACAACCCACTTGTACGAAAGTCAAGAGGCGCTCCAACTCCTGTGCAACCTCCTCTTGGGCCCTTAACTCCACTGAGACTATCATCCGTTTGGCTCTTACAGCTACATCCGCCAAGTATTGCTCCTACACACTCCTCTGAAACCGTCTCGTCGACTCCTCCCTAGGCTCCCCAACTGGCTCTGGCATCTCCACATTACTAACCTCGTGCTGCGACCCATGTGTCAAGGGATGCCTCTCAGGTATCTCCTCTATCTCCAACTCCTGTCTAGCTGGTGAAATCACAGAGTCGAGATCCACTATCTTTGGAGGGACAACCAACTCTCGCTTTGGTGAAAGAAGGCTAACCACTACTGGTGCCATTGATGCCATCTTGAATTGACTGAGCCAAGTTAGCATAGAGGCCTTTGCTGACGGACCACTACTCTCCACCGATAACGCATCCCTCGGTGGTTCCTCTAGCACCCTTGGGCCTACCCTCACAATGGCCTCTATCCCAACTACCTCAAGAGTGACCTGAGGCTCACTCTCCATCTGTGTTGACAGCTCCAACTACTCCCTCTGAGGTACTGCTCCGGCCTCAACAATCCCCTCCATGGATTGGTCCTCGGCCAACCCGACTGCTATTGGCACTGTGACTGCCTCCCCACTCGATGGTGTCATATCAACTAGATCCCTCAACTTGCCAAACTTGGGTATTGGAACCAAGTCCAAAATGGTACTGGATGGTGCCGATGGTAGTAAGGAGGCCCTAACTGAAGTGACTGGCGGAGTATACAAAACGTGATCCGAAGCAACTTCAAATGACGAAGTGGGTATCTCCATACCTGCCATGTCTGAGTCTCCCGTGTCTCCTCCCACGGTTGCACTCTCACTATGATGCAGACTAGGGCAGGAGAATCCAATGAAGGACAATCCAACGTTGCAGCTTCAGAATTACATAGCGGAAAACACAACACAATGGATGTTTTAAATCAAATTGTCATTAACATGCCCGACTGTAAGGCCTTCCGGGTTAGGGCCAATTACAATCAGAGATAATTCTGCAAGATCCACAAAGATCCAATACAAATCTTAGCTAGTTCAGCTTTGAAACAGATCAACAACTAATGGAAACCCTAAGACAGATCTAAACTTGTGCACGCAAGCCACCGAGCAATCTCCATGTCTCCAAGCCTCAACTCCTACCTTTTGCTATTACAAACTATCAGAATTCAATCTGATCTACAAGATCATGCAAGATCTTTTCCACAAATTCACCTCTCAAATCTCCTATCAGAAGTTCCTATCTCCTTGCGATTTGCTGCTTAAACAACTACCCAACCATCCTATAAATACTAATCATCAGCCACAAGTCGGCTGGATGAAAACATTAACTCCTAACAAATATGAAATGCAATACCAGTCGGCTCCAAATTGCCTTACAAACATTTAAATCCAACATGTCAGCCTTAACCACAACTACCAACAATAAATGCACCAAGTCGGCCCAACAAATCACATAGAACTCCAGTCGGTAAACCGAAACAACCGAGCATCAGTGAAATAACTGAGCATTGCAAGCATCGCCGAGCACCAGTGTCGACCGAGCACCACAGGCATCGCTGAGTAACGCTTTCACCAAGCGCCAGAGATTATCAAGTTCCTTCAATGACCGAGCTTCCTTCAATAACCGAGACCGTCGGTTAAGGTTGCAACCGAGCAACACCGGCCAAATAACACACCACCCATGCAGTTTCACCGAGGACCAAGAATGCCCCTGCATCACTCGAGAATGCCCCTGCATCACACTAGCTCCTAAGCCCTCACTAGTATCCTCTCGGCCACCATCCACATTATCTCCCTCAGACTCCAAGAGCACTTGGCGCTTCCTTTTCGAACTTTCCTTTATCCCTCCTGTATCCAAATGGCGCCAATGAAAGATAGGGGGCTCTCCCGTCGCTAGGCTGTTGGGCTTCGTCCTCAACTTGTCATGTGGAATCTGCTCTCGGGTAGCATTGAGGAACAAGCCGATTGCATAATGAGGTATGTAGAAGGTCCTGTGTTGAAGCGTCATGAACTCATACATCCTCTCGGCCATAATGGATGCCCAGTCATAAACAATGCCATTACTGAGCCCATTCATGAAAATAAGGTGTGCAAGGGCAATGTTGGAAGCCTTACTAGAGCCTGTGAGCCTACTTTTGATAATATCCATGATACAGTGCCATTTTCCAGGAGCCACAAATGACTTCTTGATTCTGCGATTCTTTGAAGACGCTCCTGCTATAGACTCAAACTCGCTCGGAGTTAGGTTCCTAGGAACCAACTTTATAAATTTCTCCTTTTCCTCTCGAGACATTTTCCGAGGCTTCATGTGTATCTTCTTCCCCTGCCTGCCACGTATACCGAAAACCCTTGTAATTTTGGCTGTTGTAAATGTTATTTGAATATCTATCCTGAAATACTTGAGGGCGCTGGGACGGTTGAATTTGTCGAATGTGTCTATCATTCCACGCAGAGGTTTCTCAAATTCTTTAATGGGAAAGATAGGCATTTGGATTGCCCAATGCACTTGTGCCCTATATAGTTGTCCTTTCAAAAAGTTTGTATTCGGGGTCTCTTCCCACCAAGTTCGACACTCAAACCCGTTCAACCCTTCGAATGCAACATTTTATCATGTAATATCTTTTTTCTCTTTTTTTTTAAATTTTCGCCTAAATGATTCTATCTCTCCGAATTTGCTCGCCGTTCATCCCTTTCGCGGTAGATTTTTAGTTTTGAGCCGTTGATGGGATATGCTATCACCTTTCTGTCCAACGTCCATAGTTTAATCACTCCATTGTCACCAACTTCGCGTACCTTGTATGGGCGCAACCATTTTACTTTAAATTATCCAGGCTTAATTTCATTGCGTCTGTTATACTTCAAAACTAGTTGCTCGGGTATGAATCTTGTTCTCTTCAAGTACTTGTCATGCCACACCTTTCGTCGCTGTTGTGCTATCTCAGTCATCCACTGTGCCGTGGGACGTCGTTCATCCAATTTGTTGAGATTATACAGTCTCTCCCTTAGACTCTCCATATCTCCCAACTTATTCTCAATAGCAATCCTCAAACTTGGTACCATGAATTCAGCTGGTACGATAGCCTCTTGTCCGTACATCAACTGAAAGGGTGTGTGTCCTGTAGTGACCTTGTAAGTGGTGCGATAAGCCCACAACACGGATGACAACTGTTCCTCCCAATCCTCCTTTTCAATCCCACATGACTTGTGTATCACCGACACCAGTATCTAGTTGGTGGCTTCAGCCTGGCCATTAGCTCTTGGATAGTATGGGCTTGAGAGAGAATGGAAAATTTTGAATTCTATGGTGAGCAGCTTTATCACATGGTTGACAAAATGGCCCCATCAATCACTTGTAATTTGGATGGGTATGTTGTAGCGTGTGATTATTTGTTCATATATAAATTTCGCCGTACTCAAGGATGAGTTATCCGAGAGGGCACGTGCCTCAACCCACTTTGTCAAGTATTCCATTGCTATGACGATGTACCTACATTGTCGTGCTCTGCTTGCCTTGAGTGGCCCCACGAAATCGAGTCCCCATTGTTCGAATAATTCTTGTGCATTGGAGGGATTCAGAGGCATGAAGTCTCTCTTGAGGGGCTTCCCTGCTCTCTGATAGGTATCACAACTCACCACCCATTCCCTCGTGTCATTGTAAACTGTTGGCCACCATAATCCTGCGAGTAATATATTTCGTGCCGTCGTATTTGGTCCCATGTGTCCTCCCGCAGGACCTTCATGTGCTTCCCTCAGTACACTCGGGACTTCCTCCTCCATAACGCATCAGTGAAGGACTTGTTCAGGTCCCATCTTGTATAATAGTCCCTTAATGAGCTAGAACATTTCACTTCTCAATACCAACTTCCTTCTCCCATTTGGTTGCATCTCTTGCGAGAACTGCCCTGTTGAGAGGTACTCTCCAATACTTGTATACCATGCTGGCAACACTGTGATTTTGAATAGGTGTGCATCTAGAAAGTCATCATTGACGCCTTCAGGAGGTTCACTGGACTTGATTCTTGACAAGTGATCTGCACAGACATGGCTCTTTTTAGGCCGCACTATAATGTTAAATGTGAACTCTTGCAATAGGAGTAACCATCTACTCACCCGCGCTTGAATGATTGGCTTGTTGACCAGGTACATCAGAGCCTGGTGGTCTACATAAAAAACAAATGGAGTCGCTAACAGATAATGCCAGAACTTTTGCACGTGCTTTCCTCTCCGTAGTGCTATAGTTCTTCTCCGATTTTGGCAAAAGTTTGCGCGCAAAATAAATAGGATGATCCAACCTGTGGTCTCCTGTTTGTGCTAGGGTTGCCTCGATGGCAAAATTCGATGCGTCCATATGGACATGGGAATTCTTTGTGCCAGTTAGAGTACGCAAGGATTAGTGCTCCTACTAGCCTTAACTTCAACTTGTCAAATGCCTTCTCTTGCTTTGCTGCCCACATCTAGGGTTCTCCCTTCCGAGTCAGGCCATCTAGTGGGTACGACACCTGGGCAAAATTCTTAATGAATCGCCTGTAGTACCCAATGTGCCCCAAGGATGATTTTACCCCGGTTATGTCCGTTGGAGGTTCCATTTCTAGAATTACCTGCACCTTGTTTGGATCTGTCTTTAATCCGGCTTTACATACGATGTGTCCCAGTAGTTTCCCTTGAGGCACCATAAATCTGCATTTTTTTGGATTGAGTGCCAATTTGGCCAGTCGACACCTCGCCATACATTCTTTGAGGGCTACCATGTGCGTGTCTTTGGCACTAAAAATGGGCCAATCATCAAGGAAGGCTTTAAAGTTCCCGATAGACATCTTGTCGAAAATGTGTAGGATGATCCTTTGGAATGTCGCCGGAGCGTTACAAAGTTCGAAGGGCATTCGGTTGTACGCGTACACTCTGTCTTCCACTATGAAAGTTGTTTTAAGTTTATCTTCTTCCGCGATGGATATCTAGTTGTACCCAAAAAATCCATCCATGAATGAATCTCGTGTCCTGCAACTTCCTCTAGACTACTATCTGTAAAAGGAATTGGAAACGGATCCTTGATTGTGACTGCATTTAAACACCTGAAGTCCACACATATTTTGATTTGGCTAGTGTCCTTTTTTAATGAAATCATGATTGGGGACACCCACTCGCTCGTGTGCACCCAAAAGATGATGTCTGCATCAAGTATCCTCTCAATTTCTTCATTGACGCGGGCTATGTAATTGTTATTCATTCTGTACGGACGCTTCTGTACAGGTACGACTCCTACTAGTGGAATCTGGTGAACACATAGTTCTGGCGGTACCTCCTTTAAGTCTTTATAGGTCCAGGCGAATACATCTTTGTATTCCGTAAAAATTTTAAATGCAACTGCCTTTAGGACAAGGTTCCAGTCATCCCCTACAAAAATATTCTTTGGATTGGTTTCATCTCCCAAGCTCATAGTCTTTACTGAAGGCTCTTCATATTTTATTGGTTTCTTCTTGTCAAATCAGTGTGCAGGGGTTTCCAGTATGTGAAGCTCTCCCTCTTTATACTCTTCGTATTGCGACGGGAAGGTAGGCTTTTCGTCTCCTTCGTCCACTTGAAACATGTAGTGGAACAGTTCATAATCTTCCATTTGCCAATGGAAGAGTCCATTCAGTGAGTCCATATCATCATCGGAACACCCCTCTATTTCCAAGATTCCCTTGTTTGGTTCCATCCGCCGCTTTCCTTCGTCCATTTCTTCCTCGGCTTCAGACTCAGATGATGACGCAATGTCCTCACTCACCATCTGTGTACATAGGTCGATTGTAAATTTCCGACCACCTTTTTCCATTGAAAGAGTGTTCCTCTTCCAGTCGTGGTTCACCTTCGCTTGTACCAACCAACCTACCCCTAGGATAGCGTCGTACCCTTTCCTTTTTAATGGTATTACCACAAAATTCAAAACAATGGTTTGTGTTTCAATCATAACCCGCTGTGCCATTAGAGTCCCGATGGGTTTGATATTGTGTTGATTGGTGCCCACGAGTTGGACCGTTGGTGGCCACAACGTAGGTTGTCCCAATCCCCTCCATGTTTCCTCTGGAAGTATGTTGACACTCGAGCCTTCGTCCACAACGGTGTCTATCAAAATGGTTCCCAAAATGCCCATTTCTACCACCGCTAGGTGTCTTCCAGTGTTCACCGCGAGTAACATGGGATCTTCCGCTGTTCTGAGAGGATTCTCCTTCCTGAGAGTGTTTTCTCCTTCACCATGGGTTCCCTTCACCTTTGGTCTACTTGATGCCTTCGGAGATGATGTCACATTTAGTAGAATTGTTCTCAATTGTGGCATAGCAACAAGAAGGTCTTTCAGCTTGATGGGAATTTTTGCTTGCAACACCTGCTGTATGATGTTTTGTTCCGCCTGACCCCTTAGAGAGGTGCTGGCGGTGTCGTTTGTATCCCTTCTTTCGGCCATCATTTCCTTCTTAATGTTTGCCTTCGCTTCTTGCATTCTGCTTTTCTCAACTTTGGGGTTCGGGTAGGTAGCCTTCTTTGCCTACGCTCGAGTGACAACCAGGATCTCCTCCCAGTTGCCTTAAATGTTGAAAAGATTCACTCCCGACTTTGGACACTTTGCGTCGTCATGGTCTCCCGGACCACACCACCTACATAGAAACTGCGACACTTCTCCCCTCGTGCAGTCTCTTGCAAAGTGTCCCCACTGGTTGCAGGTACAACACTGTATCATTGGCCATCCATTCGCATCATATTGGATATGGCTACGACCCCCATTATTATTATTTCTGTTCCCATTATTTCCACCTCTTCCCCCGTGTTGGTTATTCTTGAAACCGCCAGATGATGTTGTATTGGCTTTTGTGTTTGTGGCCCCTGCAGTTGAGGTAGATGCTTCCTGTGTCATTAGCATCTGTTGAGGCTCTCTGGTTTTCATGTTGTACGAACATTCCTTAGTGGAATGCTCGACAATTTGGTAGATATTGCAAAATTGTTTTTTCGGACATGAGCCCTTTGTGTGACCTTCGTTGCAGTCCGTACACCACAAGTCCCCTTCGTCATGTCGGGTGGGGTTGCTCTTCATGGTCTTGAATTCTTTCATCATACAGAGCATGTCTTTTTGGAGGGCTTCTATTTTCTTGCCCAATTTTTCACTGCTATTCTCTTTGTCATTGTCGTCTAATGATTTATTCTTCTTTTTCTTTTCTATTTTGTTTTCACTCCCGAGATCCATTGCTCGATTGTAAGCCTTGTTATATGATGCTGGAGACACTCTTTATTTTTCTCTTGAGAGCAGGCTTCAAGCCCTTGATGAACCATCTTTTCTTTAGTCCTTCTGCTAGTGGGCTCTCCATTTTTCCCACCAATTCTTTGAGTCGCCGTCCGTATCCACGAACTGATTCCTCCTTTGCTTGTTTTGTATTGTAGATCTCCGCTACTATTTCATTGTCATCTCTGAGTAGTCGGAATCCTACTTGAAACTCTTTCTTTAGATCTGCCCATACGACCACCTTTGTTTTATCAACATCAGAATACCAATCAATGGCTACACCCCTCAGGGTCGCTGGGAATTGCCTTAACCCAATCATCTTGATCTGTGACCCCGTTGGCTGTCCAGATTGTCTCATAGGTTTTGTAGTGTCGTACGGGATCTTCTTTCCCGTCACCTGTGAATTTGGGTAGCTTTTGCTTTTTCCTTGCCATGATGGTTTGCGTAGGTGTTGGTTGTGTTGGTGGTATGGTTGGTTGTTTTGGTACCGCGGGGTGTGTTGGCACCGTAGGCTGTGCCGGGTACCGTCGATGGTGTCTCCTTACTTGAAGTGTTCTGCACTCTTTCACTTGGTGTCTCCGAACCATTGGGAGTGTCTAAGCTTGGTAGGCTGCCTTGATCCCTGTGCCCCTCGGTCACTTCAATACTCGTGGCTGCACTAGTATCCTCTGCTTCTCTGCCCTCAGCTTCTTCTCTCTCCCTCCTTCAGACTTCCCTTGCCTCTGTACGTGGAGTTAAGGTTAGGTTTCCAAGCAAACTTCTAGTTTCTTTGACGAAATCCTTCCAATTCCCTTCTCCGACGGCCTCACCGTCAGCCTCCTTTGATCGTCCTTCGGCGATCCTCCATAATCTTTTCCTTCTCTCTGCTTGTTGCTGCAACAACACATTCCTCCTAATAGCCTCCCACTCCTCTACTTCCTTTTTCGTATTCCTATTCTTATTCAATTGATTTGGCATAAATATTTTACTTACTTATCCACAGGGAAGTAACAACACATGATAGAAATCAAAGAACACTTTTTATTTATTTAAACCTTTTCCATACTACATGTCTCTTAGGACATAGTCATAACAACGTGTTCTCTTTATTCAGTCTCCCCACCCGAGGTTTATTTTATGTTTCCCTTCCGACGAGATTCATTTCGTTCTTCCTCCTCTCTTCGGCGGTGTAATGTCCCCACTCAGGATATCTTGGAATTTAGGGACAACTAACTTGAATTCTTTATTCTTTTTATGAATTACATTCTTGATTTCAATATAATCTCGTGAATCGCTAATATAAGGTCAATGATATATCAAATTACTAGTATCAATGCCACTTAGTATCTCTGATTTCGATGATCGGATTTGACTTTAATGATCGGATCTTGTAGAATAAATTTATACTTAATGACCACTATGATTTCTGATGTATCAGATATGGCAAATTAGTATACAAGAGGATCTTATCTTATAGTTGCTCCTTACAATTGTATTTCTATGCCTGATGTGAGTACTGATCTACAATTTAAAGACTTTATGGACTATATCAGCCTATATGTTGGAGTTTAATACTGATCTGGATGTGATATATAAAAAGCAATGTTTCATCTGTTCAAAGCTTTGTCATCTACCCCTTGTGTATGTAAAAGTAAACCATACACTTGTCACCACCTCTGTTATCACTTGCATATCATCTTTTCATAAATCAGTCTTCCAACTAAATCACACCCATACCTTGTCTAATGGTGTTAATGGTTATCCTTGCAACTTAATTACCACTATGTTATATACCAGAGATGCTTATTATCCTTATAGGATATGTTCTGCTGCTTTGAAGAGTCTGTGCAAGAATTAATGGACCAGCATTTACTAATAAGCCGCTATAGTGAGGACCAATCGTGTTTCAGCTTTTAGTGTTTAGATGTACAAGTAAATGATATAACTGCAATATTATTAAGACTTCAAGATCATTTCTTGGTTGTGTTTCATATTTGTAAATTCTTGAACACAACAGAACGTGCTTATTTTTGAAAATGTACTACAAATGGAAATAAGATTGAAAAAGAATGATTTTCTCCCCTGAATTTCAGTAACTGTTTTATGTAGGATGGAAACTTGAAAACAGGTTTTCAAAGCATATTCTATGGGTAAAAGTGAAAAGTTAAAAATTTATACAGATGGGATTAAAATTTTTATGAACTTTTCCAGCAAAGTCTGAAACATTACTAGTCATCTTTGAGAAATTTCTAGAACATTTCACGTTGTAACAAAGCCTTCCAGAATATTCTTGAAAATTTTAATACCATTTCCAGATGTTTCCTCCATTTCTAAGATTGTTTCCTGCTGATTCTGGGCTTCCTTACCTTGCCATGCCACTTTTGATTCTCATGTTTTGATGTTTCTGATTCCTTGAACAGCATGGACATTCTTTTTCTTTCTGCAATGTAGACTGATGCAATGACCTATTTAAGAGTAGAAACCAAGCGTTACACTAAATTTTTGTAAAATAAACAGGTTGTTTTCTCAATAGCAAAACAACTATGAGAAGATTTATAATTTTTAGTTTATAAATAAGGTAGGATTGAGTAGCGAACAAGAGTTTGTGTGCATTTATTTGATGTTGTTTCACTTGCATTATTTTTTAATCTCTCAAATTGGTAACTGTGATTGAATTTGGCAGACAATAGCTTGACCAATCTTAGAAACCAGCTTGAAGCATGTGGTAAATCTGTTCAAGCTATTTTTTCTCATTCTTGTTGGCAACAATCTGAAGCAGAAAAAATGTCTGGTGACAAGATGCAAGATGAAGGTAACAAAGCTCATGACATCATACCACCTGAATTGAGTGGAAGGATGTCCTCTTTGGAGGAAATTTCCAATCATGAGTTAGGTTGTAATACAGAGGGTTCAATTAAAAATAAATGGGTCTCCCAGCTGGCATGGGTTAGCAACGTTTTGGAGCCAGCTTTGCGACTATATAGGCAAGCTCTGCCACCAGGTTTGACATCTATCTAAGCTTAGCTCTTATTTTAGGGAGAGAAATAAAGCCCTGCATATCTCAGAATGTTCTTTCTTGAGTTAATCATTCTATGATTTAAAGCTTAGATAAACAAGTCCAAGTTTTTCCTTTTCTATGGAGTCTGTTGAAAGAATAAAATTTCAAGTGTTACTACATATATTTGATGAGCTTAAACTCTTGCAAATATGGTATTACATGAGGTTCTGATGCCCGCAGTACATTAAGTGTCATCATCACATTCAAAATTATTTTGTGTTTTTAATGACTACAATAAGGTGAGAGATGCCCTTTAGAGTTCATTCTTGACATTGTTCAAGCTATGTGAAATGTTTCTGCATCCATCACTTTTGGCATTATAACTTTTAAAGAATATCCAAGTGAAGAGTTGGAAGAAGCACAACAATTTCTAAGATAACTTTTGGCATTTCCTACTTCCGTACTACAATTACAATGTACAGCATCCTGTGGTTTTCACAGAATAAATGTCTTTTTTGATTTTGAGCTGATAAGGCCCAGGGTTCGAGCACTAATCCATGTTTATGTGGATAAGAGAGGGCATGTTGCTAGAGGAAAAACAGTTATCTTATCACAAGGAGAAAACTCTCCTTAGTCAAAAACCATGGCTTTGATACCAAATGAAAGACACTTTTCCCCTAACTTCACTTGTATTCAAAACTTGAAAGTAAGCTCTATTACCAAATGAAAGGAAACCAAACTTGCTAAGGCAAACTAAGCACTTCTCACATTAATCCCAGGAGGGAAGCAATGTAAAAACGTCATGGATCTGAACCTAAACAACATAAAAACATTGTAGTACGAATAAAGTAATATTGTCTTAGACTTAGTTATGTTATGTCGGGAGGGTAGTTAGGAGTGAGGAGGTGTGTCCGTTGGTTTCCCCAACCAATTGACTATTATATAAACACTTTTGGTTATTATGTTGAACTGTTGGCTTTTGGTATGACTAAAAAAATAGCATATCCTCACCATCTTGGTATTCTAGTATTTTGGTATTTTGGTACGGTATGCTGTTCCATTGATGATATTAGCATTTAATGTACTGTTGGTGACATTGATTATAAGTTCGGCTTCATATCTTATGTCATGGTAACTATTCTACATTTTGGCGCCATTGCTTAAGTTAGGACTTGAAGGTCATAGAGAAGAGGAGGGAATACCAAAGGAAGATCAAGTGGCACAAGGTCTGGTGGTAGCCTGGGAAGTAAGTACATGTGAAGGGAAGCCACAAAGAGTGGTTGCACATAAGCACAGTACGAACAACTTCGGAACCACGAGCAGTGTACGATCTACTTGGGGGAATTCCTCCACTTTGACAACTCGTCTGTTAATTCATGCCCCTACTTCCAAATAAGTATCCCAAGCGCGGACCGGAAGAAGAAACTGAAGGGGAAGCCGCCCGACAGATCCTAGGTTTACGCTAAGAAGAAGAGAGGCGTCGCTATTTAAGAGGCTTGGTGAATCAACCTCAGAGTACAAGCCAAACTCAGGAAAGGCTTATTGAAAACACAATAAAAGGTATAGCCAAACTAGCTATTTCAGAAACTTCAGGAAGGAAGGAAGGGTGGAAGAATCCTGAAACTTCGGCATGCTGAGAACAGTGACGAAGCGGGACAAAAGAATCGCAAGGGGAAATAGAGAGTACTAGTTCAGCAGGAGGGAGCGTCCTGGCAGTAGGGAGAGGGAGCGTCTCGGGAGGAGGGAGTGCATCGGGAGGAGGGAGCATCTCGACAGGAGGGAGCATCTCGGTAGGAGGAAAGAGAATGGCAGTAGTTAAGCAAAAACTTCCTAGATTTACTGGAGATGGGTCGGAGGACCTTGCCCGACACTGTAAAACGTGCATCACCATATGGCAGGCTAATGGAGAAAATGATACAGATGAATGGTTACAAGCCTTTCCGGCCACTCTAAAAGGGATCGCAATTGATTGGTATACAGACTTGGAGGCCGGCCAGAGAGCCACATGGAAAGACCTCCGTATTGCCTTTGAGGAGGAATTCAGACTCCTACGTGATGATGACGAGATAGTCATAGAAATCTACAATACCAGACAAGGAAAAAATGATTCAGTTAAGGGCTATACAAGGAAACTCAAAGAATTGATAGGGAAGTTGGATAACAAACCTGTTGACGGATTAAAAAAAAAGATGGTTCATTGAAGGGTTAACCCCATCCTTAAAACGAAAAATGAAGATAGTGCCACCATCCTCCTTCAAAGAAGCATGCACCTGGGCAATGGACATGGAAAGCGAGAATAAAACTTCCAAAGCCAAGCGGCAGGGAAGTGGAAGTGAGAGCTCAGAAGAAAGTGGGGATGAGTCCAAGACCATCCAAGTCTTGAGAAAAGACATGATGAGATTGATGAAGTCATGGGAGGTAAGGAAGAAAAAAGAGAAGGGAGGGAACTCTGGTGTACAGATTGCGAAAAGGAGGGACATACAAAAGGAACATGCCTGCACAAATCCTTCTGTGACATCTGTCAGGTGTTAGGCCACGTAATCAAAGACTGGACCTACAATCTAAAGACGCGGAATGCTCAAGTATTTTTTCCTCAAGGAGAACAATCCACAACACTCGACACTCCTCCACGCAATACTAATACAAAAGCGTCACCAGGAGGGTATTGAAACAATAGACGGGAAAGCAACAACAACAGTAATAATAACACACCCCGAAGAGCAATCCAGTACAATTCTAAAGGAAGACCCATGATCCAATGTAGGCGATGCAACGAATGGGGACACTTCGCACGAGATTGCGAGAATGGGGGAGGACAAAATGAAGGGATGTTGTGTAAATGGTGTGGACCGGGTAACCATGAGGATGCCAATTGCCCTAGACAAAAGGGGGTGAATAGGCTTGACATTGACTCTGAGAAGGAAGTATTGGCCATCACAAGAATGCAGGCGAAGACACTTAGATACCCTGACATAGTTACAGAGAGAGAAAGATTTCAAAAAACCGCAAAAGACGTTAGGAATAACATGACAGAAGAAGGAAGATGAAGTATGACTAAATCCTCAACCAAGGGGTCAGTACCTAGCATCATGAAACAAGTACTGGAAACCACCATCCTTGTGAAAATTGTGGATCTATTGGAAACATTACCTCAGCTTCGGGTAGCAATATCACAAGGAATAAGAAACCAAGAGAAAACCCTTAAGGTGGAGGAGGAAGAAGAGGAAACAGTAGAGAAGACTAATACCATACTCACTATAGGGATAGGGAGGACACCCGCAGTATTAGAAATGGAGATAATGGGATGCAAACTATCCAATACTATTGTGGATGGGGGGGTCTGTTGTGAATGTTCTACCTGAAGAGACTTGGAAGGCTCTAGGAAAACCCACACTCTGGCCACCCATATTCCAATTGGTAGGAGCAGACCAGCATGGGATCAAGCCAATAGGAACCCTGATGGGACAAAAGGTAATAATTGGCACACAAGAGTTCCTCCTAGAATTTGTGGTGATTACCCTGGAAAAGAAAGGCTACGATGCCTTGTTGGGCAGAGGTTGGCTAATCACAGCAAAGGCCACACACAACTGGAAAAAGAATACTCTATCCATAGAGGTAGATGGGAAAAAATACATAATAGATTTGAGGAATCAGTGTGTAAGTCAGGATCTAGCATTCGACTCAGAAGGAGAAGACCTGGAAGGAGTGGAACCAGATGAAGAGGGAGTGCTCAGACTGGGTGAATACTCCGAAGATGAAACTAGTTCCCTTAATGGCCTATTCCACTGGCAGATGGGGGACTATGAGGTATTCCCGCTAGAATGCAACATATTGCAAATTCAGGAACGAGAAGAAAGTTACCCAGAGGGGTACAAGGAATACAAGGAGGCCAAATTACAAAAAGAGACACATCCCATATGTCACTTAGACATAATAAAATAAATAAGAGAAAAAGCAATGAAAAATTCAAAAGGAGACGAAACAAAGGCAAACCCTAACATCTACAAGCCTTATAAAAGAATTCAGTGCCTTTTCACACTTCACAACACTCGGGAGAAGAAAGTACGTCCGTACAAGATCAAGCCAAGAGAAGGCCTACGGAAGAACACACGTGGGAGCACAGCCAACTGATCAGACAACCAGCCTGCGTATGGAGTACAGATAGGCCGTACAGAAGGTAGCACGTAGGAACCAGGAAAAAGAAACTTGTACGGTGTATAGATAGGTCGTACGGAAGGCAACATAGGGCCGTACAGAAGTGCTCATAGGGTTGTACGGATGGGTTGCAACACGTACAAAAGGCAGCTCGTATGGAATGGTGCACGTACGGAAGTGGTCACGTACGGGAGAGGTCACAGGGCTGTATGAAAGGCAACACATATGGGTTGCTGGAGAGCTGTACGAGGGCAGGAGAGTTGTATGACTGTAGGACCGTACGGAAGAAGGCCAGAGGGAAAACAAAACCATACGACGTACGGACGACAAGGCCGTACATAGAAGGTGGTTCCGTACGCATGGCAGAGGAGGCCGTACGTTGGGAGAAGGCCATACACAAAATGGTTGCGGCAAAACAGTTAATAAAGGCATACAACAGTTGGTGAGAAACCATAAGATGGTGAAGATAAGTGTGGGAAACCCAAGCAAAGGGAAAATTATTGATTCCAAACAGAAAAATCCACCCTTACAGGCGAGAAAGGTGACGAAGATGACAAGCACAAAGGACAAAGGGAAGAGCACGGAAAAAATCATAGCTGCAAATATCACCTTTGAGAGTGTAATAGGAAGTGGATGTCGCTCCTGGTGGGAGAATGCAGAAGACAAGCACATCCTGAAAGATGCTCTACGGAAAGCAGAGGTAGATAAAATAATTTTTATGCCCATTTTTGATTTGAAAGAATTTGAAGCTACACTGCGAACTATGGTGGCTGGCTATGATAGGCAGGATCACAAATCTGTAATCCGTTATTCCCATCAAACTGTAACCATTTCCTACTCTGCTCAAGAAATAAACAAGGTATTGGGAATACCTAACCGGGGACAGGAACTCACAAAAACTCCAATGACAATGGAGGAAAAGAAGAAGTGGCTGGAGTTAATGTAATGTGTAGGAAGAATCTCACCAAAGAGGAATGGGGAAGCATTCTCCCCAAAAGGAACAACAGGGGCCTAAAGAAAATTTTCATAGCGAATGAACAATGGCATTGCATCGTGGACTAGGTAAAAAGTAAACTTACTGCGAGAAGCCGTACCTCAGACATAGCTATATGGATGTTGCCTGTGGTGGATGGGCTAAACAAAGGACAGATATACAACCGGGCTCAGTTTCTTTCAGAGAGGCTCTGAGAATTCATGGAGCTAAAACATAAGGCATTTTATATGCCACATCATGCCATAGCATTGTTTCTAGAGGCAGTACGCACTCAAGTGGCAACTGAACATAGAGGAGCCTTGGTTCCAGCTAATAGGGTAGAACCCTACAAGCTAGCCATGACATATTGGCTTCACTTGGATACTTTTGGAGTAGGTGGGGGAGAACCACGGAAAAAGAAACTAAAGCAGGCAATAGCAAAAAGTCCCTCCAGATCAAGTCAGGAGGAGAATGGAGACGACAGTTCCGAAGAGGAGGGGACAAGTACAGACACATCCTCAGACTCCCAAGAAGAACGAATCCACTTCGGCAACCTCAAGGGTACACCGACAGATATTACATTTTTACCAGAGGTAGGAGGCCCATTGCCAGGCGGCATACATGAGTTCGCTCAAATTCAAACAAATGAGGAAGGGGTCTGTACCACTCTGAGTACAGGAGAGGATAGCTGTATGGAGAAGGAACAACCAAGCAACCAGGAGGAAGGAGGCAAACAACAGACGATTCCTCGGTGGGGGGCAACAAGGCTTTCCTTGCCTAACGTAGCCAACCTTGTTCCTACAGATCAACACACTCATACCAAGGTCATAGACCTCAGAGGCCTGCAAACGTATGGGCACAATATAAGGCTCCACACACCACAGGGTATAGAGGTGGCTCAACCAGTTGCTTTGGTAGTGCATGCAAGTAGTACTCCAAGAGTGGAAAAGGTAGTGACACCAGGTACGAAGGGGATGGAGTCGGGGGAGGACACAGTCCTCGAAGTGGTAGATAAACTCCTTGAGGAAGTTGGGTTGGTATTTTCACCCTCGTCGCCACCCGAGAGGGAATTAGAGGAAGAAAACATCACAGAATCACCAAACAAGACAGGGAATGGTTCAGAGGTTAGCTCACTGGAAGACAAAGCAACAAGATTCCTCAAAGAGTTGCAAGCTATGGAACACACAACTATGGAAATTATACAACAGGCCATAAATCAGAATGTGGAAGCTATAGTCAAAGCAACAGAGTCCTTGGCAACATTCATGAAAGAAACATGCCATACAGAGTGGAGCCTATTTCAGCTGGGTGGGTGCAAGGAGACAGAAATAGCTGAGATCTGGACAGCCCCATGGATCATACTGTAGGTAGTACAGGAGCAGCCACCTTTCATGCACTCCCTTACAAAAATAGAGGGGGCTTTTAGGAGGATTTACCTTGAATTGCAACAAGAAAGGGATCTGACAAACCACATGAAAAAGGAATGGGCAGAAGAAAAGGCTATGTGGGAAGCTAAATGGCAGATGGAACGAGCTGGCCTGGAAGAGAAAGTAGCAATAGCTGAAGCAAAAAAGATGGATGCACTACGGGTCCTCCAAGGAGTTCGGGCCAAACAGAAGACTGCGGAACGGGACCTCTTACGCATCTGGGAACAAGCTCCAAATCCAGGGATGTCTTCACAACCCAGCTCTGAAGTCTAATTTTTGTTTAGTATTGTCATCTGGAAGACGATTGTTTTTCTTGGGGGGGATATATGTAGTACGAATAAAGTAATATTGTATTAGACTTAGTTATGTTATGTCGGGAGGGTAGTTAGGAGCGAGGAGGTGTGTCCGTTGGTTTCCCCAACCAACTGACTATTATATAAACACTTTTGGTTATTGGCTTTTGGTATGAATAAAGAAATAGCATTTCCTTGTCATCTTGGTATTCTGGTATTTTAGTATTTTGATATGGTATGCTGTTCCATTGATGATATTAGCATTTAATGTACTGTTGGTGACATTGATTATAAGTTCTGCTTCATATCTTATGTCGTGGTAACTATTCTACAAACATGACATAAGATATATCTTGGGAAACCTTTTGGGGCAAAACTCAATCTCCAAACTACACTTAATATATTATTCAAAAAAGTAGTTCCAATACATTCACAGAGTATTAGTGCTCTATCAAGAGTACAAGGAGAGATTGAACCATTGGCTTCATGGAGTTGATCCGCCCCCAACCCATGCCTTAAAATGTTGTCGGGTACTTTGGTAATTAGGAGTTGTTAGTGTTTGTCGAGGGATAGGTGGTTATGCGATGGTTGCCGATGGTTGGCACTCGCACCCCTCTACATCTATATACGTTCATGTACATTGTCTTCGAGATATTATGTTATGGTTGTTGTCATGAAATAGAATATTGCTACTATCACTGGAAATATATTGTAAACATTGCTGAGATAAATAGAAATGCTTTTGTGAGTTCTCTTAATATTTGAATCTGTCTATTACTTTACTTATATTCTCGTATGCATTAAAATTGTTACCCTACGGGGCAAACATTTGGCATCATTGCCGGGGATCGAACCCGGGTCACCTGCGTGACAGGTGGGAATACTCACCACTATACTACATCGAGAAACCTATACAGTACGAAGAGCCCAAGTTCCTGCACATTACTTTGATAAGGAGAAACCTATACAGTACGAAGAGCCCAAGCTGAAGGTAACGAACTTGGGGGATGAAGCAAACCCCAAGAACATATTAGTGGGAGATGATTGGAATCTGGTGTTGAAGGCCATTGCCTTCAAAATATTTATGGAGTACAAAGACGTCTTCGCTTGGACTTTTAAGGATCTGAAGGGAGTGCCTCCAGAGTTATGCGTGCATCGCATCCCACTCGTACCTGGAGCCCAACCGGTACGGAAGAGACCGTATCGAATGAATAAGAGCTATGCCGTGTAGGTGAATGGTGAGATTTAGAGGATGCTTGAAGTGGACATTATTTTTCGGGTTCAGAACAGTGAGTGGGTATCATCTATTGTGATTTTGTTGAAGAAGGAAGCCAACCGGATCTGCATCTATGTGGACTTTCGTTGCCTAAATGCAGTGACTATTAAGGACCCATTCCCCATTTTGTTCACAGATAGCATTTTGGAGGAAGTAGTGGGGCATGAAATGTATTCCTTCATGGATGGATTCTCGGGGTATAATCAAATCTCCATCGCCAAGGAAGATAACTGAAAACCACATTTGTGGTGGAAGACAAGGTCTATGCGTACAACCGAATGCCCTTCGGACTATGTACCATGTCGATAACTTTTCAGAGGATCATCCTCCACATCTTCGATAAGATGACGGTAGGAAATTTCAAAGCATTTCTTGACGACTAGTCCATTTTCAGTGGGCAAGACACCCATCTGGAGTGGTGTAGGAGAGCCAGATTAGCACTAAACCCCAAGAAGTGTAGATTTATGGTACCTCAAGGGAAGTTGTTGGGCCACATTGTATGCAAAGCCGGCTTGAAGATAGATCCAGACAAAGTGAGGGTGATTGTGGAGATGAAACCCACCTTATCTTGATTTCCTTTTGTATTGTTGTATTCATCCCCATTTTGTTGTGTCATTCAGAGACGACTTTTTTTTGGGGGGTGATGATGTTGTCGGGTACTTTGGTAATTAGGAGTTGTTAGTGTTTGTCGAGGGATAGGTGGTTATGCGACGGTTGCCGACAGTTGGCACTCACACCCCTCAACATCTATATATGTTCATGTACATTGTCTCCAAGATATTATGTTATGGTTGTTGTCAAGAAATAGAATATTGCTATTGTCACTGGAAATATATTGTAAACATTGCTGAGATAAATAGAAATGCTTTTGCGAGTTATCTTAATATTTGCATTTGTCTGCTACTTTACTTATATTCTCGTATGCATTAAAATTGTTACCCTACGGGACAAACATTAAACATATGCTCTCCACTTGGATACGATTTGAACAAATCGACAACAGATCAGCCATACATCCATGACCATACTACAATGTCACAATCACGAGCAACACAAGATCATTATGGTGGAAATCCAGGTGCATGACTCTGCATTACATACATCCATGGACATGCTACAATGCCACAACCATGAGCAACGTGAGGTCATTATGCTGGAAATACAGCAGCATAACCATGCATTACATGTAAGCCCCATGATTTTTACCATCAATGCATAGATCTAATATATAGACAAGTTCGAAATTGGAAACCAAGGATAGTTTCAATTACCATGAGTGAAAACCATGGGCAGATTCTTTACCCAAATCAAACACAAATCTTTGACATATCTACTTTTTTAGCAAGATGATCTCATGTGTTAGCGAAAGAACTTCCTTGGTTTTCTTGTCCACATCTAACATTCTCTTTTCATTTTTTTTCGCAAAGTAACATTTTAACACCTTACAATTGTCAAAGTTGCATTTATGAGTTCAATGACACTAAGTACTACTTGCAACTTGCCGAATACAAATTAGAATTTTTTATTTTTTACATGTGGCAAACAATGGGAATCAATTGGAATTTTGGATTCCCATTAACATGTGGGCGTATAATTAACATAAATTATAATAAATATGAACATTAGGAAAGCAAGGTGGATGACACCTAATCTCAACATAATGAACATGTGAGCAATGCTTAACTATATCAAAATTTGTCATTGTGAGACTATTTATTCGTTTGTGTCAATCTATAGACATAATTTCTAGGTGTTTAATTTTACATTATTATTCTTATTTTACATATGCTGTAGGAACACAGGTTAGGTAATGCCTACAATACAGTTATACTCATCTACAAAAGAGAACATTACATTCTTATCTAAAAAATGGGAATGCCCTTCTTTACTAGTATATACAAGTAGTTATACCTATCTGAGAATCCTTGTATCGTTGGAGACATTGGAGAGTCTTGTAAATCAAAGTTGAAGACAAACATATAGATTGCAGCTATGAAATGTAGTGCAATTGGTCACAGCTATCCATATATTTTTTTAATATATTAAAGAAGGTTGTATTTGGGCTCTCACCCATATGATTTAAAAGCTAGTTAGAAAATAGCTGATAGTCAGAAGGAACAACATTACAAAAGATAAACAAAGATGCCTCGTGCTGATAAAATAGCGACTAGAAGCATTTGCCAGATCCTCTAAAAAACAAACACTAGACAGGCATAGATGCCCATGTGATGTCCTTGATTTGGCTAAGTGGCCAACCCTAATTTCATAAATAAAAAAACAAATAAATTTACTTGGGGCCTACCTTGGTGATTATCATTTAATGATAATTATTAATAAATAAACATTATTAAAAGTTGCACTTCATGTTAGGCCGACATGTTTTAAGTTTTGGTGGGTTTAATCATAAGGCCGACCTTAGTTGATATTCTATATAAATGGGATCGTGTTGGGCTTTTGCAGGATGGTTGCATTTGGGATTTATTCTCTGCATTAAACGAATGCAAATCACTCTCTTAGATGTATAAGTGGCGCACCTGTAGTGGGAGGAAAACCCTGCTACAACAATGTTTTTCTGATCTGTTGTGAATGCCATACGTGGTCTTCTGAGACATCACCCTTAGAGATCCAATGAGGAGCAAGATAAAGACGTAGGCTGAAAAAGGAGTTTGGATTACAATATCAGGCAGAGCATGCTTCAGTAGCCACAGTTGCAAGGGCATGATTTGAGACGATACCAATATCATCATTGAAATTGCATCAAACTAGGCAGAGCTACAAAGACTGTGATTTTATGTCTACCTAGTCGCAACAATAATAAGGTGATCGGAGTTGGGGTGAAGGATCTGAAGACTCGATATTTGGAGAGACATGGTAGAAAGGAACGCAATTCAGTTGGAGTATATCAGTACAAGAGATCAAACAACAAATATTCTTACCAAACCTCTTCTCAAAGTGAAAGTTGAACACTTCAGGAAGAATCTTGGTATGATTGAATTGTAAATTTTTCAAATTGATTTGTACTAATATATTAAAGATGTTTAGTGTGTAAACTTCTTTTGTCATATGTGTGACTCTATGACTTTATGGGCCTACCCATCCTGTGTATATTTCTAAAAGGTGACAACGTTTTGGATAATCAACACTTGTATTTAACATTGTAAGGTGACGATCTTATAATGTTCAGTAGACTGATATCATGTGACTTGATATTGGTATGATTCATGGATTTGCCATGATTAGTTATGGTAGACATTATGTGACTTAATGTTAGTGCACATACCATAACTGGGATATATAAGGGGATGTAATGTTCTCGAGTATATTATATCCTTTAGTATCATGAGATAGGTGATACTATGTATCATGAGATATGTGTTACTTCATATCATGAGTTATGTGATATGTGATACTATGTATCACGAGATATATGATACTTCATATCACAAGTCAGGTGATATGTGATTACTTATATCATAAGTTGAGTGATATATTATAAGACAGATATTCACAGAGACTATCGTGATACGTTTATCTTCCCGAGCTAAGAGGGAGTTGATATTTATAGCTTCGATCAGATAAAATATTGATACTTATAAGGATAGATAAAATTGAGATATATATGTATATACCAATATATAGATAATAATAATAATAATATTATTATTATCATTATTATTATATATATATCGATATTCATTTATATTATTATCTATTATTATTATTATAATATAGGTTGATATTTATTATCATTATTATTATGAGATATGTAATAATAATGATTATCATTTGATCGAATTAACAAATACAATTCATAAAAGAATTGATTATATTCATCTCTATTGACCTATATTGAATGTCGATATATATCATATAAACTGTCGTTTGTTATTACAAACCTCCGATTATCGGGTCTGAGCATATTGTAAGGTGTCAACGAAAAGTCATGCCTATGATAGGCGTGACTCTGTGAAGAGTCACGTCTATCATAGATGTGACTAATCTCCCTTGCTGTTACGGTATATATACCGTTTGTAATGATTCCAATCAAATGCGGCGCACAATAATCAATAAGGGCCCGTTTGGTGCATGGAATATGGGCTCTAATTCTGGAATTAGATTTTTGGATTATTGAATTCCATGTTTGTGTCCATCCAAACAAGCAGGAATTGGAATTTCGAAATTCCAATTTTGCCCACAAAATGGGCATTTCATCTTCCACTTGAAAAGGTGGAATTAGAAATTCAGGCTCTAATTCCACTTTTCAAATGCCAATTTTATGTGTCCGTCGGGTCCGCTTGCTGTTTAAAATATTTGACGTTTGAAATTTTCGTTCATTTTCGTTCGCCAAAATTTTCATTCACCGAAATGGCAAGGAAGGTTTTCTCTGAAGGGTTTCACCAATTTTCGCGAGGGGGAAGATGCCCTAGATCGACTTCCGTTGATACACATCGTAGCCTTATTACCTGAGTTTGACCTGCGAATTTCATGAATGAATCTGGATACTGGTAGCCTTTTATGGAGAGTACAGTTTGTCGTGCGACTTGCAGATCGCGTGCACAATGTTTGTGCAGTGACCATGTTTCTTCCTGTACTTCGTAGAGAATAGGCAGGTGCGTGTATTTTATTCACGCATAATGTATTTGGTTTCTGTTTATACGAATGAACTGGAGTTACAAGTGTGGGCCTCTCTACGTATTGAAGGGTAAAAAGAAAGATATGGTGGGTACTAAGAGGGAACCAAACGGGTCAGCGCATATTCTGGAAATCATTTTCAGGATTTGTATCTTCCACAATTGCAGCATCTTCCAGAATTTACTATATCTAGCTTTGGTATTTCAGCACCCAAACGGGCCCTAAGTGACAAAGCTTTGACTTGGTATCCTGCAAAACAATAAACAGTTTGAATTTCAGATTCAATAATATTTAAAAGACTATTCTATATACAACGATATAATAGATGTATAAATTGCTTTCAACAAAATACTGGCATTATCAGAATTTGTTCTAATAATTAAATTTTATATAAGTTCATTTGCATTTACACATATTGATAGGAATATCACAAGTTGACTTTCTCTGGAAAATATCCCCTATTTATCAATTAACACAAGTTGTTAAAACTGAAAGTAAAACATTTAAAAATTAAAACAACTCGACTAACCTCCAACTCAAGTCTACACAAGAAGGCGCCTTGTAGGCTTTTCTTGAAAAAATCAATGTTGTAACCAAATTAAGCCAATATAGATTATCAACCACATTGAAAGGGATGTTGAATTTCCGAAAATCAACACAAGCAATGTCTATATGCTCAGGCACCTCCCTATTACATCTAGTTGCCTCCAATGATGGTTGTGCTTTAGGTTTGTTTTTGTGCACAAAATAATCACCTATAGATTGCGGCATAGATGGTGGTGCTTTGTTAGAAGTAGCAGAAGTGGTGGTGGATTTGCGGATACGTGGGACACGAAGAGAGCCCACTATGCCCTTAAGTGCTGCTTCTTCAAAGTTGACTGTAATGTTAATCCTAATTGGTTACTGAGAGGGGGGGGGTGAATCCAGTAACTTCAATTTCTTTTAATCTTTTTCTGTTACTTATTCTTGTTTATACTGAATATAAAGAATGCTTAAACAATCATACGCAAAAATCACATGCACAGGACAACACAAGATATATACATGGAAACCCTCGATTAGAAGGAAAAAACCACGGTGGGACAGGATCCACGAAACTCCACTACTGCAGTAATAAAGCTGCCTGGTTAAAGACTTACAAAGCACTGGTTAGAATGCTACCCAATAAAGGGATTTGAAAGAGATCGGTTAAGATCTTGACCTTGTAAGGAGTTGCCTTGTCAAAGGACTTAAAAACATCAACAAAGATGTCACCCAGTAAAGGGATTTATACAACAAAATCTATTAGGGTTCACCCTGATAAAGGGATTTAAATGTGCTTTACACAATAAAAGAAATGATCTTCTTTGACCCTTTATCTGTCGATTGGATCATACCTATTCTCTCCTTGCTCTGCTTGGCTGTTGAATCTTTCTCTCTTTCACTCTCGGTGATTGTATCCGTTCTCAAAAGACTCTTCTCTTTTTCTTTGCTCTCTCTGCGCTCTTGATTTTCAACAACAACCCTTCTCATGCATGATAACCTGTATTTATAAGAAATTATCTTATTATTATTACACCAAATGGTGCCGTCAAGTTGTAACTCATCCAAAAATCTCGCATGCAAAACTCTTGATCAAAAAGCTTGCAAATAGATCTTTAATTTACATGGAGACGCTCGCAGAAAAAAACACTAACTCCAGTTCTTTTGAAAAACGCTCTGCAAAATCCGGATCAGATTATAAAGCACTGGTCGGTAAATTTGCAATTCTGAACGCAAACCGGTGTGCAACCTGTTGAGTCATCTGCCTCCTGTGGTGTCCTACTAGATCGGTTGGACAAGACTAGACCGGTATTAATGTGACCGGTTAAGGTACACTGTTTACCTAGTAAGTCTATTGGTTCACCATTGTCGCTCTAATCTTGAGTATTGGTGTGTTTGATGTTTGCCAATGATGACAACTAAGCTTTATGCCAACAAGTAACACCTTGAGATTCAACTTTGGATGCTCTCATGGCTAGTTTTGCCCTCTCATTTTTGTAGCTTTTTCTCTTTCTGGGCTACAAGTAAGGCATTAATTCCCTTTTTTATTTCCTCTATGGCCCCAAGACAACCCCTAGCATCACGTTTAGTTATGCTTGCAAGGTGGTTTATGCCTCCATAAAATAAATTTTCACATTTAATGTAAATTATTGACCTAGGTTACGGTCATTTAAAGGCATATTTCTGAGCTTTGTCTCTAGAAATTTTAGGACGAGTGCCTGCATATCCAAATAGAAACGCATCTACTGAGGTAGACCTTGAAGCTGAACTGGTTGTAGAACCTTCTCTATTTGCCATTATAAATCAACCTACACATACAAAGTGAAACCACAAGTTAATATTTTTAATACAAATTTTTTTAAACAAATGAAATTACTTTAAATAAATTTAGATAGTTGAAACTTAAAAAAAAAAGTGTTCGGGTTTGAAACTTTTGGGAAAAGTTGAGATTGTTAAGAAAACAGTGAAAAAATAGGTAAAAATTGTCAAAAAATGGTGTTAAATCTTGTTCATTGAGTACTTAAGAAAAACCATTGTTGAGTTTCTATCAACCTAGATGCAATTAAAAAGAGAAAAAATGATTTTAAAAAAGAAAGAAAAAAAATTAGAAAATTGATTGGGGAATCCATTTTTTCTTCGAAATCCAATTCAAACACACTTGAAATCCGCTTCAAATCAACTAAATTTGTTGCAAACGACCTTGGAGAAGCTTGCGAGGTGGTTTTTTCTCTCGAGCAGCAAGAGAAAGCACAAAAAGATGAATGAAAAGTCACTTTTTTGGCGTGTTGGGCCTTTTATTCTTCCACGACTGAGTTTTTCAGAAGGACTTGTCTAGTTTTTGTGAAAACTCGCCAAACATTCAGCGAGTTAATGGCATAAAAACTTGCAGGGCTGGAAAACTCGCAAGTTTTTCGGTACTTGGTGAATATTTCATTTATATGTCTATTACCCCATGGATGTGGTCTCAACTATCCATATGTTACTAACTTACCATGCCATAAATAACAAGGTTGAAAATCTCGGACTCGGCAATAACTCGGCCGACCCAAAAAATTTGAAAAACTCGGAATCACCGAAAACTCGGCGGAAAAATCGGCAATAAATCGACACTTTTATCGAACATTTGAAAATATATAATTTCTTAAAATATTCTTAAAAAACACACACATATACACCAAATTTGTAGAGCATATACTGATTTGAGATATCTAGCATATATGAATCAAAGTTTTGAGTTAAATACATAGCAATTAGAACTTAGCAGATTAACATAGAATCATATACTGATATACCAAAAAACAAGTGCGGCATCTAAATAAAAATAAGTTCAATACAGATCAAAGTCAAACTCCATGAAACTACAACTTTTGAATACATAGTAGGTTCAAGTTTCAGTATCAATGAAAACTAGAAGTTGAAATCATAAATTGCATCTACGACTAAAGCTCAAAAGAGATCGCTGCTACTGGGTGGGTGGTGCTGAAGTAGTTGCGCCATCCCCAACAAGGGGCTGAATAGGTGCCTCAATAGAAGCCCCTAATGGATCATGACCAAGTTCATGTTCCTCCTCACGTGCTGCCACTTCTGCATCCCAATCGTCTTCCTCCATATCAAAGTCAGCTAGCTGATCATCAGTCAAGAAAGGATCCACATGTACATCCACATCCACATCATCACCATCAGGAGGAGCAACCCAGTCTATTGCATATGGATCAATCTCATGGAGGTCAAGTGCTTCATATGAAGCTTGCCCTCGTACCTTCTTTTCATGCAATCGAAGGTTGTACCGCACATAAACCAAGTCATTCAAGCGCTTCTGAGTCAACCTATTGCGCTTCCTTGTATGTATGTTCTCAAAAACACTCCAATTTCGCTCACAACTAGAAGCACTACAGGGCTGCGATAATATTCGGATGGCAAGCTTTTGAAGATTAGGTGTTGTGGCACCATAATCTTCCCACCACAGATCTGCAAGGAAAAAAAAAGTTAAACCATTTATAATGTGGTGAAGATACTAATAAACTTAATGAGCGAAATAAATGGTATAATAAAACTAAACACGTGTTCTTGTTTACCTGGCTGCAGAGTGTATCTCCTACGTTTGCAATCAGGTGAAGAAAACAATGGCCCATCTTCCCTCTTGTAGCTCTGTAACTCATCAAGTACAAGGTCTCGAAGGTCCAAATCAGCAACCAATCTCCGAATACAAGTGTCTATGCCAACTTGAACCTCTGCATCTACTTTGAAAGTGTCGGAGAAGTAAAACTTGGGGTTCAAGTAGTAGGCAGCAGCATGAATATGTTGGTGGAGTTGTCGGTTCCACCTACGATCAATTATGTTCCGTATGGGTCTATATTTGGTCTCATTTGAGCTATACAAGTGTTGAATGACCTCTTTGGCCCTATCCATGGCCTCATATAGATACCCCATGGGGCTTTTATCCCCATCCACTATTCGAAGAACCTTCACCAATGGTTTTGACACCTGGACATAAAAAATTTAACCAAAATCAGCGAATTGCATTATCTGAAAATTAAATAATAAATCATCAATCAAGGGTCAAAAACTTACCTTGATGATCTCCTCTATTAGCTTGCCAAATCTAATATCATACACAGCCTTCGCAACCTTCTTTGCTCCAAGCTTCTTGGCACAAGGACTCTCCAACCATTCCACACTCACAAACATCCGCCTTAGGTTGGGCAATGCCTCTAATATGCTTTGCAACTTGAGAAAATTAGTAGCAAAGTGTGTGACCCTTGATCACACAAGATCCTTACCATCAGTGTATTGTCTCATAAGACTCACGACCCATGTGTGATTGTAGATGTACTTTGTGATATTTCTTTCATCTTCGACCACCTTCTCCACCCAACTCAGTTTCCCTAGGTCCTCAAGGAGCAAGTCAAGACAATGGGCAGCACAAGGGCTCCAAAATAATGTGGGATGCCTATCCATCCGAAGTCTACCAGATGCCACATATGCAGCTGCATGATCAGTCACAATTTGGATGACATTACCCAATCCCACTTCCACCATCACCTCATCCAACAAGTTGCACAAATTCTCTGCATTTTTCACTTGATCAGAGGCATCAACTGATTTCAAAAATACTAGCTGTCCCCCTGAAGCAACAAGAAAGTTGATGAGCATCCTATTCTTGCCATCTGTCCACCCATCGGATATAATAGTGCAGCCGCTCTATTGCCAAACTCTTCTTTGCTCTTCCACAAGTTAATGAATGGTTTTGACCTCATTCTGTAACAATGGCCCACTCACCTCATAACGAGTTGGGGGCTTGAACCCCTTACCAGACATAGTCATTGCAGCGACCAATTGATCCCAATATGGACTACATAGCGCATTGAAGGGAATATCGTTGTAGAACCAAAATCTTGCAACCGCCACCCTTGCCTTCTCATGCATCTCTTTGTTCCATGCAGTGCCTTGCAATCCAGGTTGAGCACCAGGTATGTTACGTGGAACCCAAAAGTCTGCTATATGGCTGCTCAAATTTCCTGATCCTCGTATCCGTGGCCCAATGGAAGAAGAAGCCTCTGCACCTGTTTGTGACCCTGTAGAACTAAAATCTCCTATTGGGGCTGCCATGGCCTCTGATGTCCTCTTTTTTGCTATCTTATTTTGTGCATATGCTTCAAGGCTTGCCAAAGCCTCCCTTGTAGCCTCTTCCGGACAACCATCACAAGGTGTAACATCATTACATTTAATGTTTGCAAGGTGATATTTTAGTCTGCTTATGCCCCCACTCATCACCTTAGGGCAATGATTACAATTGACATCTCGATTTGGTCCTGGTGTCCCATGTTTGCATAAAGGGTCCCTCTTTCTGCCACCAGCCATTTCTTACAGTTACTGCCAACTAGCACTGCAAGTCTACAAACCCAAAGATAAAGAATTAGATATTACATAAGTTGAGATCAAATGTTAGCCAAGTCTATGAACTATGAAGTAGCTGAGATAAAAATATATTAGACTTTTAAAGAGGTCAGTCACAAAATAATTGTCTAATTTTGAGATCAAATATTAGCTAAGTCAGTGAAGTAACTGAGATCAAACTAATCAGATTTTTAAAGAGGTCAGTTATCAAATAGTTGTCTAAGTCTGAGATCAGATATTAGTTATCAGACTTTTCAAGAGGGCAACCAATTGTCACCCAATAGTTGAAGTTTGAACAGTGAACTTCTGTAAGTCTAAGATGAAAAAAATAGCTAACTCTATGAAGTAACTGAGAATAAAAATTAGACTTTACAAAATAAATAAATTATAAATTGAAATTACAAATTCATATTGTTATTTTTGGAAATTTGATATATATATAAAAATTTAAAATTATAAATTTACACTAAGTATAAAGTAAACTATGAAAAATTACTGGTGTTATCAGTTATACTGTTATATATTAACTTTAAGTTATTAACTATTAATTATTTGCTGTAAAATTCAATGTTACATATATATTTGGTTTATATTGAATGTTACATATATTTTGAAAATATATATTTAATGTTTATTATTAAATAATTGCTATTACATTAAAATAATAAATAACTGCTGTTACATTAAAATGATTAAAATAAAGGTTTTAATATATATTTTGTTATATAGTTGCTACTTGCTATTACATTAAAATAATTAAAATAAAGGTTTTAAATTTTAATATATATTTTGTTATATATTAAAATTTAAATATTTAATATTTATTATTGAGTTATTAAGTTATTAACTATTAGTCTATTACATTAAAATTAATTGCAAAGCTAGGAAAAAATAATTAAAATGCAAAAAACCTTTTCTCTGAGAAAAACCCTTAGCCTGGACGCGACCTACTCTCACGGTCTCACCCACACCTGCGACACTTGCGACACCCACCTCTGCTTGCATTGCAGATAAAAAACGAAAAGGAATGCGACCTCTGCTTGTGTCTGCGTCGCCGATAAAAGACGAAAATGAATGCTTAGTTTATGATAAAAGATAAAAAACCTAAAACAAAAACGTTTTTTCATTTTGTCGTATTGTGTTGATTGGGTCGCCGATTTCTACTGGCCAAACGCGCGCGTTTTTTGCAATTTTTTGAGCAATACACGCCGCGCGTTTTTCATTAACGTGTCGGCGATATAACCTGCGTCTTTTTCGGTTGCAATTGTGACTTGCGATATATCGCCATTTTGGCGATATATAGCAAAGTTTTTCATCCTTGATAAATAGTACTAATCTTAATAGGAAGGGTGTTTCTTACATTAATTTCTATTATTATATTCTCTTCTCTAATAGATGCTTTTATTTACTACCAAAATAAATTACAGTAAGCACAACTAAACATGATAACCAAAACCCTTGCCCACATCTTTTTCCTCTTGCTTTTAGGTTAGTGTCCCTGTTAACACCCAATGAGGAAATGAAATGGGGTCATATGTGGGACCAAACTGAACATATGATTGGTTGGAAAGCTTAAATCTGGGCAATCTGTGGTATAATTGGACTGCATGGGCTACATTTGTGAATGAGAATTGAAACTCTATGTCTAAATGAGATTGAAATTAATGTGTCAATCCAATTCAAGAAGCTTTTATAGAAGATTCTTTGATTGGAAGATCTAGCTTTTGATGGTCCCACCAAAATATCTGTTATTCTGCAAATCAATAAATGCCCAACAGACCCACTGTTTCCTTGCTTATAGTATGTTTCAGATCCTACTAGATTTTTCTTTGCCATTGAATCTTGCCTGTTGTGTATACAAGAAAAAGCATATAAATCTGCTTATGCATGAATTGTTTCCAGTTTACTTAAGTTTTAACTTTTGGGTGGTTGCATGTCAGTAAGATCATAGTTCACAGACTCGGGCTTGGAGAGTACTCGGAAAGCCCTAAATTTTCAACTCGAGAAAACTTGGAAACTTAGAAATTACTTAGAATTAAATATATCTTAAAGCAACATAATTTTTTGCAACATTCAATTACAAAATGTATTAAATTAAAAATTGACATCTCATTAGAGAAAAGGCATGGTTTTATAGCAAAAACATGTGAAAAACACATTTTAACCAGCATTTTAACTGTCAATATTTTTACTAATGTTTTTCTGTGTCTATAAAATTGCAAGAGTTAAACTTGTGAAAACTCACCCAGCAAAAAAAAAAGAGAGTACTCGGCAACTCGGAGAGTTTGCAAACTAGGATTAAGATAATGTGAGTGCATGTCATGTCCACACTGAAGAAGGATTTACTTTAGGTTATCATTTTAGAAGCTTTATGCACTTCTATATCAGTCTGTAATCAATAAATCAGAGCTCAACTTATGTTCTTACAGTTTCTAATGAATATTTATTTGTTTAAGGTTGGAGATTTTCAAAGTGCATACATGATTGTGTAATTCTTCTGGATAAAACTGTGTCAATGATTAAATTTTATTATTCCTTTTCTAGATAAAACCGATAATCGGCCTGGTCCTGCAAGCACTCGCTCTCTTGTAGAAATCGCTACAAATTTGCATCGGAGTACTATTGAAATGCAAGAATGGAGCCTTGGCGATCTTACCTTGGGTCTTTACCTTCTCTCTCTTCGGCACGCTTCTGAGATGGCAGTTGATAATATCAAGGGTGAACAAATTGTATCTAATTATGTGGTAAAGGCCTGTTGGGATTTTTGGTTCATATTTCAGTATGGATTAGTGATTTCATGCTGATAAAAGAATAAAAATTGCATTGCTATTTTGCTAAGCTGAGTTTTCCATTATGCAGTTGGCAACATCTAATGCAGATTTTGGTCCAACCTCTATTTCTTTGTAAAAAACCTAAGCTAACTTGTGTCATGTACTGAGAACATCTTAGTTTTATGCATAAGTACCTGCCATTGCTGCAGTTTGAAACTAAGAAGCTCTCTGAATCACAAGTTTGCTCATAATTGAATTCTTATCACCAAAGTTACCTTTAATAATGCCGAATAATGCTTTCTTTTGCAGTTGTTTTCTATTTTGCACACAGTGAAGATATATGTGTGATGAACCTTGCTGGTTCAATGTATAGAAATTTGTACTACCTCTTGAAAAGACTTTGAATTTTCTAGCAACTTGTAATTTTTGAAAGTATATATATGTTTTTGAATTTTTCACCACTTCAAAATTAACAACAGCAATTGATAACTATTGAAGTGCTCACAAAATCAGAATTTAGCAATTAACTTCATATCAAATTTCATCACTAACATAGTGTTTAATTTAGGTACCTTTATTTTGGGTAAATAAATTACATCCAAATGTACGATGGCAGCAGCAGCTATACATTCGGCCCATTGGCAAATTGACGTCCCTTCTATTAATTCATGCCAAGCTACAAACAACAGCAGCGACAAACAATATTGTTCCCACACGAAGCTTCCAGCCACCACACGTTAACCTGTACAGCTTTGACTTCCATACGGTTCAGGAATTAAAAAAACGCAGCAATAGAAAAATGCAGCTCTAGAATTAAATCAAACCCTCCTTGAAACAAATCACAGTTCCCTGTATAGGCTGTACGGTTTCCATTAAAATCTCAGAATTAAACCAAACAAACACAATTCATTGGCCACTGTAGCCAACTCAAAGCGTGTAGACTTCTTGAATCCAAACGCAGCCCTCTTGCATATTTCAAAACCCTTTTCAATTCCTTTCCAATTTCGATTTCTTGGCAAATTAATTTCAGAATGCAAATAAATTTGCCCAACTCAGTAAACATTCAGCAATGCAATGATATTCTCTCCAGAACTGAAGACCAAATATCCAACCTTAGCAACACCGGAAGAAGCATCAAAGTTTTCTCCTTGTAGAAGACCAAACCCTAGCTCAACCAAGAAAAAACCAAATTCTCTCCCAACACAATTTTTATCAAAATCATCAATGGGTGAATGAAAGTGCTTTTTCGAATTGAATATATAGCTTTTTGGGAAAAAGCTTCAACTTCACTTTTTTCACTTAAAAGGCTTTTTAATCACAACTTCATTTTATAACATTAAAGTTATAAGTAATAAAGCTAAGTTGCAGGTACGGTGGCTTTGCCCTGCTGTACCCAGGTACGATACGTACTGAAAACTGGTACGCTAAAAAAACTATATAAATTCGTCCAGGGTTCGATTTTTAATAGTCTGAATCGTTTCTAACGATTTTTTGTCGTATCCTGATGAATCCGCAGTCAATCTGAAGTTTCCAAAACAAATCTGAAATGTTCGGCTGTGTTTTTTTCCGTTTCCATTTTTTTTAGTCATAATTTCAGAAACCTTCTAATTTTTCAGAGGATTTGTACAATAAAATGGGCGGACATCCACGAGGATGAGCACCAATTTTTTATTGGGCATTTGCAGCAGAACGTTGGTGTACATCGCAGGCAGGCATCGAACGCAAGTTTTTTCAGCTCGCAGGGAGGCATCGAATAGGTGGTTTCAGCTCGCAGGCAGGCATCGAACGCAGGTGCTTGCAGCTTTCCGGAATTTATGTTTTGCCATGAACAATGTTTTCTAAAACCTTCGTTTATTTTCCCAGTTTAATAGTTTTATCATTTATGATTTATCTTATATGTTCGATAGTTTTATTTTACAGTTTAATAGTTTTATGATTTATCTTATATGTTCGATAGTTTTATTTTATAGTTTAATAGTTTTATCTTATATGTTCCGATAGTTTTATAATTTTATTTTACAAGTTAGTTAATTATATAAGTTCAATAGTTTTATATTATAATAATATTAATATAATCATTAATATTATATAATTTTATTTCATAAGTTCAATAGTTTTAAAATATAAATATATTGTCATTATAATTATTATTATGTAATTTTATTTTTATAAATTCGTTAAATTGATAAGTTCGATAGTTTTATAAAATATCAATATAATCATTCTTATTGTATAATATGCATTTTCAAATTTTATTTTTTACATTTATAATTATTAAATTATTTAAAATAGTTTTATTTTATAAGTTGGTTAATTTTATAGGTTCAATAATTTTATAATATAATAATATTCATTATATTATTATTATTAGTTTTATAATCTAATCATTATTATTATATATTTTATTTTATAGGTTCTTAATTTAATAAGTTCAATAGTTTTATAAAATAATAATAATAATATAGTCATTCTAATTATATAATATGCATTTTCAATTTTTTTTGGTTTTATAATTGTTAGTTTTTTGTTAATATAATGTTTCTAAACTTTATTAACATTTATCATTTATGATTTTCACCTATGACTTTTGTTTATAATTTTAATCAAATTCTATATTAATTTAATAATTTACTTAATAACTTGAGTCTTCATCAATATTATTTATTTATTAATTTACATGTATTATTAAATTATAATGGATATTAATATAAATTAATTTTAATATTCAATTAAGCTATAAATAGTAAAATTAAAATTAATAGATATAAATAAAATTATTATATTGTATATAAATTATAAATATATTAAATAAATGGTAGTATAATATAAGTTATAACTATAAATAATAAATGTTATTAAAAATATAAATAATAAATAATAATTATAATTAGTTTTTGTCTTTTTGATAATAGATCAAATATTTGACATTTATTATTTAATAATTGGTTTTTTAATTTGTTGTTAACAGGATAATGGCAACCAATGCTAGCTCTTCGACCTTCAAAACCGATCCAAATTCACCTTTATGGAAATATGTACAAATGGTGGAACAAGTAAAAGGGGGCGGAACATTTGTTTGGATATGCAACTTTTCTAATGTGAGGTACAAAAGTTCGTACACTCGTGTGAAAACTCACTTGGGTGCGATTCCCCAAGAGGGTATCAAAGCATGTCCAGGAGAGGATAACAATGGATTACCACCTCAACAAATAGCAAGATATATTAGAGAGCAAGAGGAAGTAGATGCAAGAGTTTCTCGTGGCACAAACCATCCTTTGAAGAAAGGGAAGAGATCAAGTAGGCCTCCTCCATCTCACAGTGGTTTTCTTGATGTCATAGTAGAGAGCCACCCATTTTTGGGTAGAATTGAAGAAGAACCTGTTAATGTGAAGAGAAGCAAGGGGCCATTAGAGCGAGCATTTAAGAATGATGCTAGAGAGATTGTAGATGAAAGTGTTGCAAGATGTTTATATGCAAATGGTTTGTCATTCAATGTTGTACGATCACCATATTGGCAGGATATGTCGAGAAAGTAAATGAGGCTCCACAAGGGTATGTGGGACTAGGTTATGAGAAGGTGCGCAACACCTTGCTAGCAAAGGAGGTAAAAAGCATAGACAATGCATTGGCTCCCATCAGAAATTCATGGAAACAAATAGGGGTGTCAATTATTTCTGATGGGTGGAAGGATGCCAAAAATCGGCCATTAATCAATGTGATTGCAATGTGTCCTAAAGGAGCAATGTTCCTGAAAGTTGTGGATTGTGAAGGACAGGTGAAGAATGCACAATTTATAGCTAACATCCTTATACAATGCATTCAAGATGTGGGCCCTCAAAATGTTGTCCAAGTAATAACAGACAATGCAAAGAATTGTAAAGCTGTAGGCATGCTGATTGAGACACGGTTTGAACACATATTTTGGACACCTTGTGCTGTACGCTCTCTCAACCTTATGCTGCAAAAGTTGGGTAGGAAAATAAATTGGATCAAAGAAATTTATGCAGGTGCTGAAGAGATCCAGATGTTCATCACAAATCATCACATGTCACAAGCCATTTTTAGATCATTTTCATAGCTGGAGTTGCTAAAGGTAATTGAAACACTTAAACTTTTATATTTTATATTTCTCATTAATAATTAGAAATTTAGTTTTTAAATTTGAGCACATCTATGTATTTTGCCTTGCCTTTGATTTTAATTTTTTTTTGTATTGAATAGGTTGCGGAGACCCGATTCGCATCCAACACAATCGTCTTGAGACGACTTGTGAAGGTGCGAGAGTCACTTGCTAGCATGGTTATTAGTCAAAGCTGGTCACTATGGAGGCAATCTAGTACTAAAAGGGCAACAAATGTAAAACGGATGATCCTAGATGACACTTGGTGGGAACGAGTGGAATATCTTCTTAGTTTCACTGAGCCAATCATGAGTATGATTCCTTATACCGACATGGATCATCCATGTTTGGGAGAGGTACATGATGGAATTGACTCAATGATTGAGAAAATGAAACTCATCATTAATGAAAAAGAGCAAGACCCCGAAGAAACTTTCTTCAAAGAAGTGCAGGCAATTTGTGTTGATCGGTGGAATAAAATGACCACCCCACTTCATCTTCTTGCATTTGCATTAACCCCAAAATTTTATAGTGATGAAATTCTTTCTATGCCATCAAGGGTGCCACCATACAGAGATACAAAAGTTAGTGAAGGGTGCAGGAAAGCATTTACAAAACTCTTCCTTGACCGTGAAATGGAGGATTTAGTAACAAGTGAGTTTGCTGATTTTGTAGCTTCCAATGGCCAAAGTGCTTCTGCTCTTCGTGACAAGTATACAAAGGATGCTCATGCTTGGTGGTACCTCAATGGCCATACATCACCACACCTCCAAGCTCTTGCAATTAAACTTTTATCACAAGTAAGTTTCATTATTTTTGTTGCACTCTCTAAATTTATATTGTTTACTATTTGTAAATACTAAAAATAACAAAATTATTAACTTCAAATTTAAAGTTTGATTTACAAATATTTATCCCTCTCACTTTGTTTCAATAGGTTGCTAGTTCCTCTTCATTTGAGCAAAATTGGAGTACATACTCCTTTATCCACTCAGTGAAATGCAATCGACTGGCAGCGAGTAAGGCAGAAGAGTTAGTTTATGTGCATTCCAACTTGCGCCTTCTTACTCACAGCCAAAATGAGTACAAGGAAGGGGGCATAAAGTTGTGGGATGTAGATCCAGAGTGAACTGATTTGGATTTTTCAGCTGCAACACAATCTTTACTAGATGTGCAGTTAGATAGCCACCGTCTTTCTAGTGCAAGTGGTACTGGGGTTGCATGCAGTTCTACTAATCCACCGACATCATCTAATGTCAATGATGATGTTGATGTTCATCTTATATGATGCCTAATTAGTAATTAGTAATTGTGTTATTCTAATGTTCAACCAGTGAACAATGAATTCAATATAAATATCATAACATTAAGTTTCGACAAATTGATATCAAGTTAGTATTATTGTATTTTAGTTTGTAATTTTTATGGCAGTTCCCAGTTTTGTTTAACATGCATGATATGTGATATTCTGAATTTTATTCTTGTTTTTACTGTTAAGGCTGCAAATATGTATATATTTATGATTTTCATTGTCTTTTAGTATGAACGTACCCAAATGTGCCCAACCCCCCCAAAAAATGTGTCGTACCGACGTATCGTACCCACGTACCCATACCCGTACCGGCAACTTAGTAATAAAGTTATTAAATTAAAATAATTTAATTTAATAACGATAACTTTAAAATAAAAAGCCACTCAACCCCACTGACTGCAACAAACTCATTTTTGACATTAGAGCCTCAAACTTCAACTGCCTTGCCAGAAATAGCCAACTGCCAAAAATAGCCAACTGCTAAAAATAGACTTACTATAAATAGTAAGTCTCTCAAAATGGAGATCCCCTGAAACTCGATCCTGAAACATTTGACACCCCGTGTAGACGCCTTGCTAATCCTGGCCATACCCAAAATACCACTTACTAAAAATAGTAAGTTGACCAAATTGACCCGAACGAAGAGCAGACCTGGTAATCTGAACCTCCACAATGGAATCCCAACACTGGCTCTGCCAACTGACCCCCTTTGATCTCCTGATTAGCTTGCGAGGGTCGTCAAACCAAGCTAATCCCAAGAGATTGAAAAATGGGGGACATTACAGTCCTCCCTTCCCAAGATTGCTTGTCCTCAAGCAATCAGGAAAAACAAGCAACATCACAATCCACCCGGATCCCAAGGATTGTCATGAATAATGTCCCAATCAACCTCATACTCCTGTAAAGAAGTCAACAACATCAACAGTACCAACATCAGCAACTGGGAAACTGCACTCAACACCTGAACTGATGATGCTGCAGCAGGATCGCCTTGTGGGAGAAACTCAACCGAGAGTAATTCACACGGGAGTAACTCAACCAATAGACTGGACTTACTCCCACTTCGAACTAACCAAATCATCATACCAGTCATCAAAAGGATGCGCTGAAGAACTGTGTGACTGATAGATACCCTGAATGTGAGGATCGAATGTAAAACTGTAAATACTCCTCGCTGTGTACACCCCTGTAAATTGCTCAGCTAGGTCTAACTGACATCCTGTGTAATTTGCTTGATGAGCAGGTGTACAAATCGAATCCCAAACGTCATCAACATCATGATCGTACAACTTCTGTAAAGGATCATCACTAAGCTCAAACAGTGGATTGTCATAAGTCATGACGACATCCACATCAAATAAAGGGTTGTTCACAAAGTGAACAACACCCATTTGCTGATCTAAGCCATAAAACGGTGAGCTTTGAGAGGCATGATGTGTGATCTGGTCAACCTGTATGGACTCATGTCTCCGTGTATCAGCACTATCTACTGCACAAAAAGACAATGCGTAGACTCCCCTCAGCAAGGCCCGGCAACACATACTCTCTGCCTTGGTTCTCAAATCTGATCTGCATTGGGCTCACACTAAGGCAGAACTCCTTAATCTCCTGTATCCATTGCATCCCTAACACCACATCCATCTCCCCCAAATCGAACACATAGAAATCAGCTATCAGCTCATAATCACCAAGAAACAAGGAGAGATCTTGGATGCGCCTGGTACAGGTAAAATTGTAGCCATCGGCTACCTTGACTCCAAACTTTGCAAACTCCTCTACCTGAAGCCCACACTGACTAACAAGTCGCTCATGAATAAAGTTGTGCGTGGCTCCAGTATCCAACATAGCAACACAGGGTTGTCCTTCCACTAATCCCTTCAGTCTGAAAGCAGAGGGAAGTGGCACAGAGGTGGACAACACAATCGGAGGTAGTTTGGCTTCAGGACCAAACTCTGGAGTAACTCTCTGCTACTCCTCTGTATCAAAACCAGCAGCCTGATGAGAAGACTCAGCCTCACTCTCACTAGAATAAACCCACATAGAGCGATTCGCCCTGCCCTTAGGCCTCATAGTACAAGTATGCTCTCTATCATAAAGCTCTTTGCACCAATAGCAAAACTGCCTCCTCAAATCCTCTCACGTGGCATCATCAAGTCTACTTGCAGGCTTATTTCTGTCAACAATTGGTGTAGGTACCTCATCTGCAGGAGGAATAGTAGGACTAGGAGTAGACTTGCCCCGTGAAATAGAAGGCTCAAGATTCCTTGCCTTCTTCATAGCATCTCGCAGAGTGGGTGGATCCAGGGACTTGACCCATCCTCTGTACGGCTCTGACAAACCCTCTATGAAAAACATGACTCTCCTCTCGGAGATGTCATAAACCATAACTGATAGGTGCTGAAACTCACTGATGAAGGCCTCAAGGCCACCTGTCTGTCTCAGCTGAGCTAACTCTCTAAATTAAGTCTCAGGATCTTTCCTGTCAAACTGCTCTATCAGTCTATCTACGAACTCCTGATACTGCACAATATGATCATGATGTAGAGACACTAACCCATGATACCACCAATCATGAGCAACCCCATCGAAATGAAGCACGACAAATCGAATAGCATCTTCCTCAGACATAGGACAAAGTGAAAGATAAGTATCTAGCTTGTGGACCCATGCTCTAGATGTAGTCTTCCCACTTCTATCGAAGTGGTCTAATGTCAACTTGCTGGTTGCCTGCTTGAGTTCATTTTACCTAGGTCTCTGTCTCGTGTCAGGAGCTGGCCTGCCTTTGGAATGCTCACGCTTCTGTGTCTAATATTTGTCAAAATTTAAATTTCTTTTTAGTGCCTCAGGAAGAGCATCCCACTCTGCAAAATGTGCCACCATGTCATCGACAAATGGTGCTGGCTCTGACTCCACACTAATTTCTTCCAGCTTTGGCCTCAAGAAAGTCGGACGATGAGGCCTGTCATAAGTACCAATATGGTCAACTCTATAATCTCGCCTTTCATCAGCTCGTGACTTGTGTGAACTGACTGAAGCACTCCGCGCACCTCTGTCTCTAACACTTGCTAATGCAATGCACGGTAGAGTGTCTGAAAGCTGTTGCAATACAGTTGAAACATGATGCTGACCATCTGCAATATTCCTGAAAGCATCTTTGGCCTCCCTGTCAATATCATTCCCAATATTAATTCTATTCCTGTCTCCTGCCTGTTCATTCTGTGGGCCGTGTTCATTCCCATCGGGAGGTGGTGAATTTCTACCCCTGCGGGTATAGTGCCCTCCCGGAATAAATCTATCTGCCATTATATTTTTTCCTCATACCCTTCAGGATGGCAAGATCAATGCTTTGATACCACTGTGATGAACCTTGCTGGCTCAATGTATAGAAATTTGTACTACCTCTTGAAAAGACTTTGAATTTTCTAGCAACTTGTAATTTTTGAAAGTATATATATGTTTTTGAATTTTTCACCACTTCAAAATTAACAACAGCAATTGATAACTATTGAAGTGCTCACAAAATCATAATTTAGCAATTAACTTCATATCAAATTTCATCACTAACAATGTTTAATTTAGGTACCCTTATTTAGACTTGGTTGTGGGTAAATAAATTACATCCAAATGTACGATGGCAGCAGCAGCTATACATTCGGCCCATTAGCAAATTGACATCCCTTCTATTAATTCATGCCAAGCTACAAACAACAGCAGCAGCAAACAATAATGTTCCCACACGAAGCTTCCAGCCACCACACGTTAACTTGTACAGCTTTGACTTCCGTATGGTTTAGGAATTAAAAAAACGCAGCAATAGAAAAACGCAGCTCCAGAATTAAATCAAACCCTCCTTGAAACAAATCGCAGTTCCCTGTATAGGCTGTACGGTTACCATTAAAATCTCAGAATTAAACCAAACAAACACATTTTATTGGCCATTGTAGCCAACTCAAAGCGTGTAGACTTCTTGAATCCAAATGCAGCCCTCTTGCATATTTCGAACCCTTTTCAATTCCTTTCCAATTTCGATTTCTTGGCAAATTAAATTCAGAATGCAAATAAATTTGCCCAACTTAGTAAACATTCAGCAATGCAATGATATTCTCTCCAGAACTGAAGACCAAATATCCAACCTCAACAACACCGGAAGAAGCATCAAAGTTTTCTCCTTGCAGAAGACCAAACCCTAGCTCAACCAAGAAAAAACTAAATTCTCTCTCAACACAATTTTTATCTAAATCATCAATGGGTGAATGAAAGTGCTTTTTTCGAATCGAATATATAGCTTTTTTGGAAAAAACTTCAACTTCACTTTTTTCACTTAAAAGACTTTTTAATCACAACTTCATTTTATAACATTAAAGTTATAAAGTAATAAAGTTTTTAAATTAAAATAATTTAAAAACTAAATTCTCTCTCAACACAATTTTTATCTAAATCATCAATGGGTGAATGAAAGTGCTTTTTTCGAATTGAATATATAGCTTTTTTGGAAAAAACTTCAACTTCACTTTTTTCACTTAAAAGACTTTTTAATCACAACTTCATTTTATAACATTAAAGTTATAAAGTAATAAAGTTTTTAAATTAAAATAATTTAATTTAATAACAATAACTTTAAAATAAAAAGCTACTGAACCCCACTGAGTGCAACAAACTCATTTCTGACACCAGAGCCTCAAACTTCAACTGCCCTGCCAGAAATAGCCAACTACTAAAAATAGACTTACTATAAATAGTAAGTCTCTCAAACTGGAGATCCCCTGAAACTCGATCCTGAAACATCTGACACCCCGTGTAGACGCCCTGTTAATCTTGGCCATACCCAAAATACCACTTACTAAAAATAGTAAGTTGACCAAATTGACCCGAACGAAGAGCAGACCTGGTAATTTGAACCTCCACAATGGAATCCCAACACTGGCTCCGCCAACTGACCCCCTCTGATCACTTGATTAGCTTGCGAGGGTCGCCAAACCAAGCTAATCCCAAGAGATTGAAAATGGGGACATTACAATTTGCCACTATGTTGTGCTCTAAAGGCACTTTTTCATAAAGTGCAATGTAAAGATGAAAATGCACATACGATAACTAAGAGTGTTGCTGGGAATAAACTGTATATCTGTTTACATTGTTTTTTAATGAGCAACCTTTCTTATTTCATTTGTAGTTATTGCACATATGCAGTTAGTGCACTGGTCTAGCACATCTACTGTACTGGGTATTGGCCACATGAAAGTGACCTGAATTTTAATATTATAGGCTTAAATTAATGCTCTTAAAGTAGGTTTACACCATACAACATTCTTTATAAAGCATCATTACATAGAATACAGTACAACAAGAGAACAAAACACATGATATGCCAGTGATGTGATACGAGTTCTCTGGACATTTGTCTTAGACTAGTAACATTAGAGTAGGATAAATTCCTAGCTACAAATGCTACTTGACTCATCTTAAGTCTTACATATGCCATATGTCAGATACTTGTAATCATAACATACATTATGATGTGTATAGCTACACAGAAATCATGTTGATAGCTGAAGAATCTGTAAATGAAAGAAACTGGATTAATTTGCCTATTCTTGTCTCTTACAAGGTCATGCTTTCTCAAACTAGAAGTGGTAGGTTTGATGGAATTTATTATTCTGCTATCCCGATCTCAAGAGAAAACTACTATATTTGTCTTTGTAGTTATACTTACCAAATATGTCCACTTTGTGGCTGTTGATATGTACTTTGGTTTCTGTGACCCTGCCTCTCTTTTTGAATGGATTTTTTTATTGGATTAGTTCCATTTGAAGGGAAAATACCATATTTGTAGTTGTAGATACACTTACTGTTTATGCTCACTTCAGGTGTGTCACTACACATTTAATGCTCATGGTATCGTTGCTTTCTTTTCAGGTATTTCTAGAAGTTGCATGAGGTCCTCATCACTCATTTCTGATTTTTGTTCTAAATTACTCAATCTTGTTTGTTAAGAGCTGTTTGGATTGTCTTGATCAACCTTTAAAATTACTACGACACATCCTCAAATAGATCAGTAAAGAGTAGTTAACAAGTGCTTGAAACAATGTAATTATGTTAAGTGAATGCTAATTGGCTTCACTTAGTTTAGTGTTCATACAATACCACATGCCATTAAAAAATTGAAATGTCTTCAACCAAGGACTTTTGTGGATATAGATCTCCTGCTTTCAGGGAGTGAATTATTCAAAATGTTAGACCATCTGTGGTGGTCTCCCAAGAGAGTTTCACCGTTAGGATCATTGAGCTCTTTTAATTGTATTTCATTCATCACTTTGAAAAGGAAGCAGGCTTTGTATGCATGCATAAGCATTTATGCTGAGTAAAACTGTTTTAAGTTTGATAATTAACAGTTAATTATATGTAATCAATTAAATACTAATCCCTTGCACTCTCATTTTCCTAGTGCTTGATTAGACACACATTCTTGTTATTGAGCTTTGCTTTCTAGGTTGGGGAAACTGTAGTTTGTATTTATGCTAATTTTCTTATATGCATAGACAATCTGCATCAGGGTTTTATCATGGTGTCGTCCCATTTGCATGTAAGGTGTATGAAGTTGCTTATTTTCTTTTCAAGGAACAGATAATTGTTCCCGATGGAAGTGGATTGAAATCTATGTGAGATGGTATGCAATGAGACTTCTAGTATTAAGATAATAATGTAATGTTTCTTATGGTCATCTTTAGTGAGTTTAGTTTTATTAGTTGGTTTCTATTTTTGTATTCACTTAACAATTATTTCATTTAGAAACATCGTCTTGTACTTTTCTATTTAAGGAGACTTCGTCTCCATTGTTTAATATCACACTATCAAATTTTATAACATTGTTTCAAAGTGGGTTTGGGTCTAACTCCCTCATGGGAGGCCCAGGGTTATGTGGGTTGCATGTTCTTGCATGTTGCTTGCATATGCTTTTTGTGAGTTGCATGCTTGCATGTGCTATTTTCCACGTGAAGTGTTTTCTTGTTTAATCGTGTGATGAAGTTTGGCCATTTTCTAGGGTATTTTGCCATGCGAAGTCTAGGGTTTTGCTGCGTGAAGGTTTCTGTGATGGGTTGTTTTGTTTGCCACAATTGCAACTTGTTTTCTGCAATGTGAGGGTTTTGCATGAATTTGTCCTAAAAAAACTTTATTTTGGGTTTATACTTGTCCCTTAAAACAAAATTTATCGTGGGTTTTCTAATCTATGTCCTTCAAAAATTAGTGGGCAGGTTTTCATAAATTTTTCCATAAAAATTCTGGGAGGGTTTTCTACTTTTTGTCAATAAAAAATTATTGTGGGTTTTATGCGATTTCTTGCCTCAAAAATCGTTTTATAAAAGGGTTTTACCATTTTTCCTAAAAAACAAAGTTTTCCTTTGTTGATCTGTGTCTCGGATTTTGTGCCATCTACTCGCTAATTTTTTAGTGTCAGGGTTTGATCGATTTTTCTCCACAAAAATCGTGTTTGATTTTTTTGATTTTATTCTCAAAAATTGTATCCGGGTTTTCAATTTTTTTCCAAAAAAAATCATGACTGGTGTTGCTGGTCTCAGGGTTTTTCCATTTGTTTCGAAAAAAAAATATTGGAGGGTTTTGTTGATTTTTTACACAAAAATTGTGGTTTCGTGTAGCTGTTTTGGATCGCACCTAGAGTTGCTAGGGTAACGGTCTGCACAAGGCTTTTCCGATGTTCTCCTCAAAATCGTGGTTTCAGTTTCATCTTAGTGTTTCTAGCTACAAGGAATGATACCTTTGTTTCCCAATATCAGGTTGGAAGGTTTGTGGTTATCTTGGTCATTTCTAGAAGTTCTGCAGATTTAGGAAGGGTCTCAGCAGCAGGCTCATGTTGTAGAGTGTTCTGATGAGAAGGGAGCAACCTTCTATGCATCCGTGGCCAATAGACCTGAAGATTGCCTTCTGTAGAGTAGTTAGTACGATGACCTTTAAGGGAGGGTAGTAAGATAATAATATAAAGTTTCTAATGGTCATCTTTAGTGAGTTTAGTTTTATTAGTTAGTTTCTATTTTCGTATTCAGTTAACAATTGTTTCATTTAGAAACATTGTCTTGTACTTTTCTATTTAAGGAGACTTCGTCTCCATTTTATAATATTAAACTATCAAGTTTTATAACATCTAGTTAGTTTTTTTTGGTTAATTTGTGGCCTATTGCTTCCTGTTCTCAAAAATCTTATATGTCAGGGTACAAGTCATGAGCCCCTAAAAAGTTAAATTGATAGTCTTTCAAGGACAATAATCCATGGTGTGTTAGATACATAATAAGACTATGAAAAAAGGCTCTAGGACTTGAAATTTTTTTGTCATCGGAATATAACCTTTTTTTCTGTTCTGCATTTATTGAAATGCCATTAAAATCTAAATTTTTAAAATTTGAACTTTGGCTTCCAGGTTCAGGATCTGATCTATAATGTAGAATTGGCTAAAGGCGCATACCTGAAGGATGCTGCAAGTCTAGCACGCAACAGCATGCTTCGAGAGAGTAATATTTTGAAATTTGTAAGCAAATCTAATGTGATGAGACATGGGTATTATATTGGGGTTGACAATCGCAATAAGCTGGTTGTACTTGGCATTCGTGGAACTCATACGGTCCATGACCTTATTACTGATATGGTCTCTCACAGCAACCAGGAAGTCTATTTTGATGGTTTCCAGGTACATTTTGGGACAGCTGAAGCAGCACGTTGGTTCTTTTGCAATGAGCTGGAGACCTTGAAGAAGTGCCTAAAAAAGCATGAGGTGGGAGTTGATCTTAGCTATAATTGGTGGTCATAGAACCTTACATTGTCTTCACATTTGGTTTTTGTGTTAGACTATTGGCAGTTAACTCCAATTTATTTGGACTAAAATATTGCCATGGGTTGCATGATTTACAAAGCAAGGCCTTCTATGTACATTTGTCATGCTTAGTTTAGCTATCATCCTTTCTAGTTGAGACCCTAACATGATTGCAGGGATTTAAATTAAGATTGGTTGGGCATTCTCTTGGAGGAGCTGCAGCAGCATTATTAGCAATAATGCTTCGTAAGAGATCGGAAGAAGAGCTAGGTTTCAGCCCTGATATTGTATCTTCTGTTGGAATAGCAACGCCACCTTGTGTCTCGAGAACACTTGCTGAAAGTTGTCTCGACTTTGTCACCACTGTTGTACTACAGGTGTGAGGTTTGCTTTCAATATTTTGTAGTTATTAATTTATTAGGTTAGTTCAATCTGAAAGCAGAGTTTTCAATTAACCATGTTGTATAACATATTTGTATGTCTTCTAGGATGATGCTATTCCGCGGATGAGTGGGGCATCATTAGCAAGGTTACGAAGTGAAATCCTTCGTACTGATTGGTAAGCAGACTGAAGCGTTTCCCATTTGTCCTGCCTTGTTTACTTTTATAAGAATATCATTTGCAGCTTCATCCTTTTAAATTATAGTCTTTAAGTCTCACCTTGTTCTTCTATCATCCATTCTTATTTTTTATCGAAAACATGTTGCATGTTTTTGTTTCAATTGTTAAGGTCCTTATGATTTATATGTTTGTTTGTGTGCATGCTATGTTATATTGCATCATGACAAGAAGATATCAGTGTCATGGAGAGAACAACCTGTTCACAAGTAACTTGCTTTTGTAGGAGAAAAATGGCAAAGGTAGTGTAAAGCTAGATTTCTATGTAGTCCAAGAGACAGCATGCTTCGATGTGTCTTGTAATGTTGAGTCCTGTGTGGCATAGTTTGTAAACTCATACTCAGCAGACCCAAAATTTCTGACTCAGTAAAAACTCGGTAACTTAAAAATTTCTAAATATTTGAAAAAACCATAAAATTTATGCAGAGTACAGCTACAAAATGTACTGGATACGTTTGGTGGGGGTTTGGGGGCAATGCCCCTAGCAAGGTTGAGGGGCTGGCCCTTACCACCAATCCCAAGTGAAGACTTTCTAAACCACAGACCTTCATGGCACGTGCCCTTTTCATAATTTTTCAAAAGGTAAAAATTTAAAAACAATGCTTATAAAGTCAAAATCCAAAATTCTAGAAAATGGTGTGAATCTGAAATTCCAGATTTTTTTCTAAAAATTCCCTGAAAAACTCTTCCCTTTGCTCTGGAATGCTTCAATGCTGTTGTGTGTTTTAAGAATGGCTGAATAGGGCTTCCAAAGGCAAAAATCTGCATTTAAAAGTGTTATTAACTTATTTATGCTTTTTCTTCCCCGTGTTTTGAATACATTTCAGTTGTGGAGTGGGTTAACCTGTCAGTCTTGCTGAGCATTACTTGAATACTTACCAAAAAACTTGCAAGTTACTACCAACAATCTCAGTACAAAAAATTGGTGAGTTTTTGTATAACTTGCATAAACTTAGTGCTGCAAAATCTGGACTTGCTGAGTACTTGCCAAGGCTGTGAACTATGCTGCATGGTATATACAAAATCTGGACTTGCTAAGTACTTACCAAGACTTTAATGAGTGTGCCAACTCCTATGTACCAACAGAAACAATGGACACAATAGATATAAGGTGATTGAATGAAGCAGTTGTAAAAATTGTATTTCATTTTCTCCTATTCTTTTTCCACTGTGGTTATGTGGAGTCTAGACCATAAGAAAAATACAATGACAGTTTTGTGGTTGTGTCAGTTATTTCATTTAATTATCACTAATATACAAATCCATAAGCATTAATTTCCACTGAAAACTTTAAAATGCAAATTTGCACTGCAAGAAAGATCTGTGCAATGAATGGGAAGAAATCAAACTCTTAGAACAAACTATTTAAAGGTGTTAGGAGTGAATACCCAATTCATGAAGGCACTTTATTACAAAACTTTGTATCGATTAATCAAAGAGGCACAAAAGCTGAAGTGGGAGGTGAGTACTAATATATGATTATTGTGGCCAGAAAACTCTTATTGTTTTGTGAAAACTTGTCAAAAATTTCTGGCTAAACTGTGTAGAATCTTGTACCGTCCCTACTCTTAATTGCTGATTATTCAGTGATATGCATATTAATCATTCACTGAAGGTATATGAAAACCATAACTGCAGGAAACTATAGTATTTGAAACCAGCCATAAAAGGAGTGTATGTGTATATATTGTATCATTGAATCAACCATTCAGATTTGAGGAGTTTAGGATGCTGCACAACAGCTCAGTGACTTAAAGTCCAATGTTCCAGCTGAGGAAACTAAAATTATGAATCTCTTTCAAGATCCAGCTGGACTCACACCTGTTACACCTTAGTTGGCTGATCACCAATTGTAAACCCCTACCATGTATCACCCATAGTATTGAATTCTGAATGAGCCTTTCTCTGTGTTGCACTGGTTGAGATCTGCGTAAAGGCACTGACAGAATAGATGGTTCCAGGCATGTTTTCAGTGGAGACTGTTAATTTTATGTGCTTGGTGGTTGTAGTTCTGTCACTGAAGTCTATAAAGGCAGCGCCACTTGGCCACAAAATTGCCAAAAATAACCCAGTAGATCTGTATACTGTGGTACTGTGAGCTGGAAAACAGTTTGCAACTGTTCACCATTGCTTGTCACAGGTGGAAGATGCGTCCAGAATGTCTGAATCTTTTCTCTAAAATTGTAAGAGCTTGTGAGCCAATGCCACATCATCCCCGTCAAGTTGAATCACAAGAACTTTTAAGTCAATATTGAGTTGGCTCCTTGCCATGTCATGTCAAAGACTTTCAGCCTCTTCCTTATTTTTATTCATTTTCACCTCCATTTTATGGTGTATAGCTATTTGAATGAATGAATGAAGGAATTTTAATGATGTCCACGAGACCAGCAGTCTAAGGGACCGAGGATCACATCCTAAGCCGTCTTCATGTTATTCTCGATGTCAACTCTCCAGTTATGGATCTTTATCAGTAAATCAACAGTTTTGTGCACTTTGCTTCCTTGAAAAGTCAGTTTAGACAACCCTCCTTCAAGTTGTTCTCATACTGACCATGGATATCCTCGTAAGCAGCACATTCAAAGGTAAAGTGCTATTCTGTTTCAACTACCCCTTTGTTGCAGAAGAAAGTACATGCTATTTCTTCCCAAACCTCTTTGGGAACCATCCACCTACCTCTCTCACACCTTAGCTGATGAGACCTGGTTCTTAACTGCACTAATAACAATGTAGCCTTGCCTTTAATTGTCACTTGCAAGTAATCTTTTTCATCACAATTCGAAGTGGGATTGAACTCTTTAACAATATGAACTCTTTTTCTGACCCATTTGCTTTGTACACATGGCATCTTTGAATTTTTCTAACACAAACCTTTTATTTCTTCATTAGTGTTGGGGCATTATTGTAACTCATTGTCCCATTTGTTCATCCACTTCTTGTTTTGCTTCATCTACGTCTTCTTCCTACAGGCTAGTTTTTCCTCGACAACCAATTTTGAGCCAGTGGTGTTCACTGTTTATCCATGTATTCAACTTTTTTTAGATAGCTTAACAAACAATTCAGGTCAGGTATGTGGGAATGATATACTGACAAGACATATTTTTGGGTGCGGGCTGGGTATGCTTGGACACATCTGTGCAAATAAAAATTATATATTAACTTAGTGTCATAGACTAATATATATATAATTACATTTTATTGTTTAACACTACAGTACATATTATACTGTACAGTGTATTTAATGTTAACATTTTGATTCAGTCATATAAATAAAAATTTAAAATTTAATTAAAAATTATATAATATTTAAATATTATTTAATAAACTTATTAGATTATATAATATGATAAATTTCAGAAAATTGTGAATACTCACATATGTATATAATTATGTTCTAATTTAATAATTTATATAAAAACTATATATGTATAATTACATTTAATAAATTATTAACACTAAATAAATATTTACTCGTACTATTAAAAAAATTATGCAAATAACAATATTCTCATCAAAGTGTAATGCAATTGGTTCTTATGCCATGTATGCACAGTTCGTCCACCAAAGTGCATTACAAGATATCTCATTGAATAGAATTATTGACCCTTGTATGCGACTCGAATTGGTAGCTTTGTAGCATAGGTCCAACCTGATATGCAGTTTAGGGCTTCTACAAGGAAAATTCAAAAGAGAAAACCTTCAAAAATCATGTCTATATTTGGAAAGCTTTAGGGCTTCTATGTGACAAGAATTGAAAGAAAAAACCTTTGGAAAATCACTCTGGAATTGTCACATCATCGTTGGAGACAACTGGTTTTGCGGCTTGAAATTTGCATACATTTCAAGTAGGAGAAATTTGAACCCTAGTCGAAACCATAGGAGATTAGAACCAGGATCTGATTTTGAGACATTTCATACTTGGAACTGGCCTGTATATGTGTTGATTTGGCAACTTAGCATTTTTTTGCTTATTATTGAAGGCTTCATCATATGGAAGATTAACTTTAGCCTTGAAAGACATATTTTCATCTTTAATCATATTACAGAGTATGGTGATTGATACTTTTATAATTGGTGTTGTGTATGATTTGATTGTCAATTTTATTTGCCTATTTAAAATTTATTTGTTTATTGTACCATGGTCTCCAACTATTTTGATGCTAAATGATGAACTTCTTATATAAATAATTGTATGTTTTATTAGTTCAAATTTGAATATATATATATATGTATATATATATATATATATGTATATATATATATATATATATGTATATATATATATATATATGTATATATATATATATATATATATATGTATATATATATATATATGTATATATATTTCTTGCGCTAGGGGTATCCCGGTGACTCACCCTGGCACCCAACCCGCCTTACCTTGGTCTTACTTATTGCCAAGTGTGTGTGTACATCTATCTATCTATCTATCTATCTGTTGCGCTAGGGGTATCCCGACGACCCACCCCAACACCCAACCCGCCTTACCTTGGTCTTACTTATTGCCAAGTGTGTGTGTACATCTATCTATCTATCTATCTATTTGTTGCGCTAGGGGTATCCCGACGACCCACCCCAACACCCAACCCGCCTTACCTTGGTCTTACTGCCAAGTTGGGGTTTGGGAGGGGGCGAGCTAGGGCAAGACTAATCCCTTGGGGATGCACACAATAGCTCGCAAAACCATGTGTATCGAGTAAGCTTGTGTCTCAGAGTCGAACTTGAGACCAATGGGGGAGCAAACCCACGACCCAAGCCAACTCCACTACTCGGACATGCTCAAATTTAAATATATTATACTTTGTCTTAATTCTATTGTGTGACTTTGATTTTATTTTGATGCAGGATTTTAAGGTTTGCACTATAATTTTGATATGTAACAATGTGGAAAGTTAATGCAACATTTCAAGGTTTGCACTATAAATTGATCAGATAGTGATAGTGTCTTATTCAGCCAAGGAGCTTAACAAGGTGTTTGGGGTGCCCAATAAAGGACATTTGGCAACTAAACCCTCTTCCAAGATGTCAGCTGAAGACAAGAATTCATTGCTGGAATGCATATGTAGGCATGACCTCACACAAAAACAATGGGACAGTTTGTGGAATAGTAGCAACAACAGGGAATTGAAAAAATCCTTCATCACTTCACTAGAGTGGAGGTGCATAATGGACTTACTCAAGAGCAAACTCACGGGTGGGAGTAGAGCATCCGACATTGCCATATGGATGTTGAGGCTAATGAATGGACTAAATGATGACAAATTCTACAATTGGGGACAATACTTGTGTGACCGGATTAAGAAATTTCTACAACTCAAACACAAGATATTCTATATGCCACACCATGCCATCGCTCTATTTCTAGACGCACTCTGCACATAGCTTGCACTTGAGCATTGGCGTACTTTTGTCCCTGCCAGCTGGGTTAAACCATATAAACCTGCCACAAATTATTGGTTGCACTTGGATACTTTCACGACAGGTAGTTTCAAACCTTTGAGGAAGAGGATTAGGCAAGAGGTCACAACGAGCATGGAGGAGGGTGAAGAAGGGGATGACACCTTGGAGGAGGTAGAGGAGGAAACGACAGAACAAACATCCTCATCTTCCAGTGAGAGTGCGGTCAATGAGGATTTTTGTATGGCACCTGGTCATACTCGAGCACAACGGAAAGTAGAAGGGGCAACACAAGAAAAGGACGGAGGGGAGACATCTGAGGAAATTCAGTTCCTAACTGTGCAGGATGAGCCCCTACCTGGGGCAGCCAGAGAATGCATTTGAGGTGCTAGATGAGATGAATGAGGAATATGAGGAGGTCGTACAGAAGGAGTTGGCCGTATGGATGAAGGCCGCATGAGAAGAGGTGGTACGGATGGAAGCAGCCCCCACAGGGATGGAAGCCTGACAAGAGGTAGTACGGAGGGGAACAGTAGGCACAGAGATGGCTGCCGAGGGAGGAGAGAAGGCAGTCCACCATGATGATATGGCAGTACAGAGAGATGATGCAGGGAGTGAAGGAACAACACCATGAGTGATACCTCGAGAAAAGTCGCTAGTACTTGCAGATTGGGGTGCAAAGAGGGTATAGTTTACTCCATCCTAGCTTTCATCCATGACACATTTGGTCCCTCTACAACAATTATCGCAAATGAGGTTGGTAGATCTTAAAACACATAAGGGAGGGGCCCACACTATCCGGATTGCCACCTCACATTGAGTCAAAAGAGCTCAATTGATTGCACTCATGATCACTCCGGCACCTCCAACGGGAGTAGTCACTCCAACCGCAATAGTTGCAACGCGGGCGCAGGTGGCGGCCATAGGGGTGGCAGTGCCAAGGACGGAGATGGCAGTGCCACATGTGGTAACGCTTGCTGCAAAGATGGCCGTACTAGATGAGGTAGTACGAGGAATGGGGGTGATAGTACCAGACAAAGCAGTACTAGGTATGGAGGTGGTAGTGCCTACCACCCACATGGATGCAGACACGAAAGCGAATAGCCTCTTGGCGAAGTTTCAGATGGAAGTGGATGAGAAACTACCACCTCACCCACATTGATGTTGGGACACCATGAGGAGGTACCGTTAGTTACCCAACCAAAAGCCGTGGAGGAAGATGGAGGAAGCCAACACCTGGGAAAACTAAGGGTTGGTGCCATAGAAGGTGGCGGAGCAGAGAGTTCCACTCTTGGATTCGGAGACTCGGCACAACGGTTCTTAGTAGAAGTAGAGGCCATGGCAGCAGCAACACGAGACATGGCGGATCGGGCGAGAGAGTTGGACATGGGGCAAGTCATCATGGCAGTGGAGGCACTCCTGATATTCATGACAGAGGGCTGTAATGGGAAATTCATAGAATGCCTCACAGGGCATGGATGGCCAAGGATGGAGATACTAGAGAGGGTGCAGGCATGGAGTACCCAACATATCCTTGGAGGACACAAAGGGCATGCAGCCATGACGGGCACCCTCACTAGGATGGAGGAGACTTTTAGAGCCACATTCTTATAGCTGCAACAGGTTACATGGACGGCTTGTAGGGCAGAGGAGGAATGTGGTCTTACACTTGAGAGAGAGACCACCATATAGATGAGAGTACATGAGATCGAAAATGAGTTTGCATAGGAGAAGTTAGCACAGGTGGGGAAAGAGCAACAACTGGCAATTGCGCAGAAAGATCTCATGGATGCCTTGAGATTGCTAAAGGCGACAAAGGAGAAGCGACTGATTGCAGACAAAGACCTAAGGATTCTTTGCCAGCAACTCCCACACGCCACCAACTCTGCTACTCCAGGGACATCTTCTCACCCGTCCTAGTAATTTGCTTTATGTTTTCTCATTTTGGTTTGTGTCGTAGGTGGCAATTATGCCATCAATAATACTTTTGTTAGCTAAGGGTAATGTAATAAAATAATTGTCTTGAAACGATGTCAGTTGCTGATAGTTGGCAGTCTTAACCAACTGTCGAGCACTATTTGTATGGAGTTCGGGATAATTCTTATGTTGTTAATGTTGGAGATTATTATGCTATGAAAAGATATATCATTTTGCCATTTGCTGTGTTATGTGATTATGTGATGCTTTATTAGCTCTAGTTAGTTCTGTTATATCATTACACTATTGCAAATGGTTACTATTGCATTGTCTAAATAATACTATTATCAAATTTTCACCTACAGGTTCGATTTGATGGAGCCTTTGTGTTTCAGATCAAATAAGGTACTTTCTAGTTTTGCTGCATTTTGTGTTTCAGTATCAAATGCATAACTTTGAATCACTTCATGATTTTATTTATTACATTTAATGAAGAAAAGATCATAACAGAAAAATAACGCTTTGCAAATCTTTTCTGAAAATGTGATTTTCATTCATCAAAGTTTGTATTTATGCTTCACACAAGCCGTGAAACTAGCTAGGAAAATTCATACATTTTGAATATAAACAACATATATACATATGTGAAACCAAGAAACAGATATAGGTGAAAGGGGCCAGTCATTGCCTGAATGACTGGGTGAAGTTGGCTGGTCCGGTGTGTTGTGCTTCATTGTCCTGCGTTCCATGTCCTCGCTGCCTGGAGTCCTAAAAAATTGCAAAAAAGAAGCGTTAGATCCAAAGGACCTAAGCAATGACAAGTCATATCTCACCTACATCTGCCCATACACATATACATGATTCAAAGCCAAAATGTACAGATTTATTCCTAACATGTTTGTTTCTTGTGCAATCACGGTTGTCTCTCAATGGCATGTGGATGTAAATGTGGCTCCCACAAGGGTTCGAGCCCAGGATGCTATTGAGAGACAAGTTACAGATATGAAGTATTGATCTTACGTTTTCAATTTATCAAACAAAAGTGATGCCATAATGTGAAACTCATCTCAAGAATAGAGTAAAAATAAAGTCAAGTCTACAGAATGCAAATCAATTAGATGATATTTCTATCATATAAATCACAGAATGGACATATTTTCAGAAAAATGTAGTACATCTGAGTTATTTACACCACTAGCTGGGTCCCAAGAAATCGGAAAAAAGTCCCATTAATGAGAGAGAGTTTCAAGAAACTTCCAATATGTTATCTTGGGATGGGTCTTCTTAAACAAGTGTTTCTTTCATGGACTTCATACCTTTACAGACTAATTCATGCACATGTTGTATGATGATTGCTTGAGACACTCTAGTTTTTCCTAATGCAAGGTCTATTATGGAAGAGATTTCCAACATGTTTGGCGAAGAAGACAATTCTTATTGGAGTACTATTACATTGGGAAAAGAGCAGGAATTGAAAGGCAGGAATTGATTCAAATGTCTTGCAAGTACACTTTTAAGGTATAACAAAGTCAAAATATTCATGTTTTTTTTATGTTTTGACCGAGCTTTGAATATAGAGACTACAATTACAACATGTAAAGGCTATGATTCACATAACTAAGGAGGCCTCAAGCTGCCTGGTGAAAATGATAGTCTACAGAGAGAATTATTTCCACAACAATATCTAGGGTGCTGTCATAATGTCAAATGACAATATTAATGATATCAGATCAGATTCAATAGTAGTACTAACAATCATCTAAAGCAGCATGGAAGGTAATATAATCAAAGAAGACCAAACAACGAATTAGCCATTTAGATACCTAGAAAATTTGTTCTAATAAAAGCTGTGATAGTGCTGTTATCAATGATGTGCAATAATGAAAGGTGAGCCAATGTAAAACATGTGTGGAGCAAGATCCATTATCCATAAGGGAGTTAAAGGGAGGAGATCAGTTACAAGATGGTGTTGCCACAGTCATGTAAAATAAAAAAGCAAAATGACGATTTGAGAGTTGTTTGCCCGCTTGGGTAAACTTAGTAATGCATAGACATAGTACAGGAAATGCAACAAATACATAATATATCAGAGAACAATAGATGCTTTCATTAATTATTCCAGACTGGCAAGTATATTTACATCATAAGGATAAAACCATAATATCCCGTGTACATCCTCTGAGAGGGTATATAAACTACCCGAAGGGCCACGACCGAAACGTCGTGACGCAATGGTTTACCTCTCGGTCACTAACGACCGAGGCTAACATAACACTTAATTAAAATATTAACCGGTACATTCAAATATCCAGACAACATCATCCCCCCCCCAAAAAATAAGTCGTCTCCGACGACTCACAACAAAAGGGAGATGAAATACACTACATAGAATAAGAAAATCACTGAGAAGAAGGGGCGGAGCGACGTCCCTGAAAAAGCTGAAGTGCCGCCCTCCCCATCAATGCTACTTCGAGTAGTTCTTTTTCCGTCACATCACATTCCTCTCGTGCTTGCACCAAACTAGTCTCCAAAAAACACTTTTCAGCTGGAGCCTCCACTAACTCTTGTTCAAACAATACTGTCTCCCGAGCCAATCTAACCTCGATAGCCACTCGTGCCGCCTTCTCCGCTTCCAACTCCTAGGTACGCTGAGCCAAGTGTCGCTCTAATGCCTCCAACCGAGTGGTCAACTCTTCCCGAGCTCTCTATGCATCCACCAAGACAACCTCACGTCTAGCCAACACCTACTTTGAGTGCCTCAAAGCGTAGTACCCCTCTCGAAAGGCTTGCTCCAGTGCTCTCTCTACCTCTGGCGTACAAACACTCCATGCCTGCAGCAACTCCGGGTCTCATCAACTGGTCACACTCCCCAAAGGCTGATAACTGAATTGAATAATTTCCTCGTGCCGTTCCGATGCCCCAACTCACAATTGTAGTGTACCTCCAAAATAAAATGGGGGTCTAGGGGGCAACGCCCCCACAGGGTCCTGGGTCGTCGTTTGTTTTGTAGTAGAACCTTCCCCCCGCTGCTGCCACTCCTTGCCGTCAATAACTGCCTTATGTAGTTTTTTTTCAAATTTTTCCCGCGTTTGTTGATGCTCCTCTTTTTCGTACGCCTCTCTTTATTGACCTTTCTCAGTTGCGTTTTGTTCCTCTCCGTACAAACTATTCTTCTTGTGGCTCCTTTATTTCTTTCCTCCACCGTACGGTCGTCTTCCTTGGTTGTACGACCTGCGTCCTCTTGCCACACGAGCCTCTTCCCTCCGTATGGACTTGCTCTCGTGGAGTTCGTCCTCTTCTGTACGGTCTATTAAATGTGCCTCTTTGTTGCGTTCGTGTTGCTGCCACCATATGGCCTTTTATATCTGGTAGCTTCTTCTCTTCGTACGACTGTACGGTATCGTACAGTCATAGGCATTTTTTCTTTCCTTTTTCCTAGACCGTACGGTCTAACCCGTGTTCTCTCCTTTTGTGTTGTACGGTGGTTTACGTTTTTTACTTCCTTCCACATGGTTGTCTTTCTCCTACACCGTACGGTGCATCAACTTTCGATTTTTTTCCACCGTACGGTGACTTGGCCATACGACCTTTATGCGCGTACGGTCAGCACCGTATGGTGACTTTTGTTTCATTGTTGCTTTCTTACCATACGACCATACGACCAGCGGTGTCCTTTTATTTATTTATTTTATTTTATCGTCCATATGCTTCTTTGGTCACCTGTATGGACGGCTCTCGGGTTCCTGCTTGACCTATCAAGTCCCTTTCCATCCTCTCAGGTGCTTTGTCCCTCCTCTCGGGTCCATCCTCTCCGGGTAAGGTTTCAATTTGGACCCGTTGATGGCCTCATGTATCTCTAGTCCGTCAAGAGTCCACAACTTGACAGCCCTGTCATAGCCGACTTCCTGAAATTTTCATGGCTTAATCTCATGCTTTCCATTGTACTTCAGCACCAACTGGCCAAGGAAGGAACGCCTTTGCTGTTGTGCAACCTTCGTTGCCCATTGTGCTATCATTATTCTTTCATCTAATTTATTGAGTGTGCAGGCGCTCCCTCAAGCTTTCCCTGTTGCCGAGTCTGTTTTCAATGGCGATCCAAAGGCTTGGAACCATAAATTCTATAGGGACCACGATCTCTTGCCCGTACATAAGAAGGAGAATAAAGATTTTGAAGGCTACAGTCTTCCACTCAGGATTCCAATCGTCGTTGACACGAATGATCTTAGGTTCCTCTTCCTTGCCCAGTTTCATTGGTTTGACAGACGACTCCTTATACTTCATGGGGTTTTTCTCATCAAATTTATGCGTCAGGACTTTGCTTACTTTCGCATCCCCTTCCTTGTATTCATCGTACTCCGGGGGAAATGTTTCCGACTCTTCCTCAATACTTAGTACATTGCATGCTGGTCGGAAGAGTTCGTAGTCCTCGATTTGCCAGTGGAAGAGACCATTCATAGAGTTTGTATCATCCTCTGACTATTCTCCCAATCTTAGCACACCTTCACTATTCGGTTCCATTCCTTCCCTCCCTTCATCCCTTCGATCGTTTTCAGTGTCAGATTCTGAGTCTGAAGAAGAGGCTATCTCTTCGCTGACCATCTGGGTGGGAAGGTCGATGGTGAACTTAGTCCCCCCCTTCTCCATCGAGAGGGTGTTTTTCTTCCAATTGTGGTTTACCTTCGCCGTGACCAGCCACCCTCGACCCAGAATGGCATCGTAACCTCTCTTTTTCAAAGGTATCACCACAAAATCTAGTACAATTGGTTGCAAGCAAATGGTGGCCTGTTGTGCCAACAACGTTTCGAGGGGTTTGATACCTTGCTGATCGGCGCCCAATAAGTTGAAGGTTGGGGAACACAAGGTTGGCTTGCCCAATTTCTTCCATGTCTCCTCTGGAAGGACGTTCACTCCTAACCCTTCATCCATTATAGTGTCTGTTAGGATGGAGCCAAGGATGTCCATCTCGACGATTGTTGGGTAGCTTCCACTGTTTACAGCAAATATCATCGGGTCAGTTGCAAACCCTCCGGGGGTGTCCGTACGTTTGGTATTTGGTTGCGTGGCCAAGTTACCCAATAGTGTCATTCCCAAGTGAGGCATGGTGTGAAGGAGGTCCTGGAGCTTCACCAGTACCTCTAAATGTAACATTTGTCTCAGAATGTTTTGTTATGCATCCCTCCGGCCCGAGGTGGTGGCCATCTCCCATGTTTCTTTTTGTACTTTCATCGTCTTCTCTATTTCTTCCTTACCCTCCTGTGTCCCTTGTTTTGCTTTTGATCGTGTGATGGCTAGTACCCCCTCGTCACTTCTCGTTCCCTCGATGTTGAGCAAGTTGACCCCGTATTTTTGGTAGTTGGCATCCTCGTGATTGCCAGGACCACACCAACGACATAGCTTCTGCGGGGTGTCGCCCTTGTTGCAGTCTCTTGCAAAGGGGCCTCACTAATTGCAAACTCGACATTGGATCATCCACCGACCCTTGGAGTCGTATTCTATTCGACTCCTTATGTTGGTGTTGTTATTGCCCGTGATGTCCCCGTTTTTTAAATAAGATTCAATAAATAATCATTAAAGAATAAAATAATAATATTAAAAATATAAAAATATAAAAATAAATAATATAATATTAATATGAAAATATAAATTAAATAAATAAATAATATAATTATAATACAAGTACTATATATTTGATATATTATATATTATAATAAATATTATCATAATATCACTATTGTATATATTTATTTAAATGCCTTTGAAATGGATATAATCAATATAATATATTAATATCGTTATCATATAATATATAATAGACAATATATACTATATATATAATATTATATATAAAATGTAATATAATTATAAATGTTAAACTAACGTGAATAAAGAATATAGGTCACGTCTAAATGAAGAGGCTCGTATGATACTCTGTGAAGAGTCGTGGCTGAATGATGTAGGGATATAGGAGATGGAGAAAGATAGTTGCGGAGGGGAGTGCATACAGAGAGGAGAATAGATTAGATTAGAACGGAATCCCTGAACCGCATAGGAGGATTTAGACACGAAGGAAGAAACATGCAATTAGGAGAATACAGTCAACATGACCCTTACTAGTCGGAAGGGGAGAGAATGGAAAGCACGACACCAAGGGTGGTGTTCGGCATTCAGAAACAATACAAGACAAGACTGAGCAAAGGGACGACCAGGAGGATATATTGGGGAATATTCATGGCATTTGTGATATATGTTTGGCAAGAGTATGGATTTGTAATATCGAGGATAGGTAAATATCACTTGCCATTCTAAATGCACATGTATTAAAGTTCTCGGTTCCGATTTGTATATGTAGGATAAGGAATCAATATAAATATTTTGAGAAAATACTATCTTTGAAATTCACGTATTAACTTGGCATAAATAATATCCTTGAATATATATATATATATATATATATATATGTATATATATATATATATATATATATATATATATATGAATAATAACTATATGGAATGAATATACTCAAGACATGTTCCTTAAGACGAAGGTGAGTTAGGGAGGGAAAGCACCTAAGGAGCCACAGGTATGGAGAATACGTGGATATGATCCAGGTTCTGTCGAAGATCCCTTTAGGTCCTCTGACCCTTACGCTAACCACCCGAGACTCTACAAATACAATCATATCCGTTGTAAGATGAGATGAGTTAGGGAGCGCAAGCACCCAAGGGGGTTTAGTTAAGGAGAATACGGGAATTACGGTCCAGGTTCTACCGAGAACTCCTTGAGTCTTCTTGGCCCTTACGCTAATCATCCAATGTCTTAACGATTGACACTATCTAAACATGATAATTAACTATCTTAACTCCTGATTAGAATAAATATTGAAATATGTTATGCTATAATTATTATCTTTGTTAATAAGGGTTTCTCTTTGTTTCTGGAAGACAAGTAGGGACATTTCAGTGGTATCAGAGCATGATCTTGCCATCCTGTAGGGTAAAATGCGAAGACTATCTTATGAAGATCTATATGAAAAATAAGATAAATATATACTGCCGCAGCGATACCTTATTAATTGCAAATTATAGACGGAACATGGTATAACATCTTAATGGGAAGGTTTTGACATCCAGTAACAACTCATAGCAAGGGTCAAAATGTAGGACTAATCAAGCTTATAATACAATCCCAAAATCCAGATAATTAAATAAAATGTGAATGATCAGTTTACCCTCTAATTAGTAATCAAGAAGCTACCAATAATGTATATAGGATCATCCACTATGTTTGATCTAGCTGAAATTACCCAATTGAGATACTCAATGAGGATGGGTTGGAGAGGAGCAAGTGAGATGGCTAGGACTGCCACCTAAGTACACCACCTTGGTAGGAGTCACTAATGACACCAAGGCCAAGAGGGCCAAAGTTCCGCTCTTTGGCTTTAGATGGGACAAGTCAAGGACCCTATTACAATCACCTCACCATTCTTACCAAAATAGGCCAAAATAATTATTGGGGGATGAGGTTCTGATAAAGAAAAGTAAGCATCCCACTAAGTAGATCACCTTGGTAGTGGTCAGTCATGACACCAAGGCTAAGGGGGCCAAAGTTCCACTCTTGGGCTTAGTAGGGGATTGTCCTTACCTAGCTTATCATAACCTAATAACTCTCCCTTAAGTCGTTGGAATAATTAAACTTAAGCAATTCACGTTCTGTATTCTATACGGGATTGGCTTGGTTAATCTTATCATGATCAATCTCTATGAATCAAACAGTTTTTAAATGATAATGTACAATCACATTTTTTTGAATCTTATATGTGCTAACTTGTGTTCCTTGTCGCAGGGTTACAGTTAAGAACGTAACTAAGAAATAAAATTTTCTCCCTAACCTTGGGAGGAATCCTACAAAGCATTTATCATGTGTATACTCCCTGTAAGCTTCATGTCTTCATGCATTCATGTGTTTACTTCGTGTATGCTTCATGTCTTCATGCATCAATATGTATACTCCGTGTATGCTTCATGTTTTCATACATTCATGTGTATAATTTGTGGCTTAAGAAATATGCTCCATGCTTTACTCTATATTTTGATTAATCTAAGAAGAATAAAATAACTAAAAGTAAACCAGAAGATATGAATGGTTTTGTGAATAAAACATAGATGAAGTTGAACCTACAATCGATGATGCGACCAAAGATGGATCATTGTTTAGACTCAACAATAACTCAATCTTTGCTTGAGGACAAGCAAAAGTTGGGAGGGGAGGACTGTGATGTCCCCCGTTTTTGAAATAAGATTCAATAAATAATCATTAAATAATAAAATAATAATATTAAAAATATAAAAATATAAAAATAAATAATATAATATTAATATGAAAATATAAATTAAATAAATAAATAATATAATTATAATACAAGCACTATATATTTGATATATTATATATTATAATAAATATTATCATAATATCACTATTGTATATATTTAATATATATATTTATTTAAATGCATTTGAAATGGATATAATCAATATAATATATTAATATCATTATCATATAATATATAATATACAATATATACTATATATATAATATTATATATAAAATGTAATATAATTATAAATGTACTAACGTGAATAAAGAATATAGGTCACGTCTAAATGAAGAGGCTCGTCTGATACTCTGTGAAGAGTCGTGGCTGAATGATGTAGGGATATAAGAGACGGAGAAAGATAATTGCAGAGGGGAGTGCATATAGAGAGGAGAATAGATCAGATTAGAACGGAATCCCTGAATCGCACAGGAGGATTTAGACACGAAGGAAGAAACATGCAATTAGGAGAATACAGTTAGCATGACCCTTACTAGTCGGAAGGGGAGAGAAAAGAAAGCACGACACCAAGGGTGGTGTTCGGCATTCGGAAACAATACAAGATGGGATTGAGCAAAGGGACGACCAGGAGGATATATTGGGGAATATTCATGGCATTTGTGATATATGTTTGGCAAGAGTATGGATTTGTAATATCAAGGATAGGTAAATATCACTTGCCATTCTTAATGCACATGTATTAAAGTTCTCGGTTCCAATTTGTATATGTAGGATAAGGAATCAATATAAATATTCTGAGAAAATACTATCTCTAAAATTCACGTATTAACTTGGCATAAATAATATCCTTGAATATATATATATATATATATATATATATATATATATATATATATATATGAGTAATAACTATATGGAATGAATATACTCAAGACATGTTCCTTAAGCCCAAGGTGAGTTAGGGAGGGAAAGCACCTAAGGGGCCACAGGTATGGAATACGTGGATATGATCCAGGTTCTGCCGAAGATCCCTTTAGGTCCTCTTGACCCTTATGCTAACCACTCGAGACTCTACAAATACAATCATATCTGTTGTAAGATGAGATGAGTTAGGGAGGGCAAGCACCCAAAGGGGGTTCAGTTAAGGAGAATAAGGGAATTACGGTCTAGGTTCTACTGAGAACTCCTTGAGTCTTCTTGGTCCTTACGCTAATCATCCAATGTCTTAACGATTGACACTATCTAAACATGATAATTAACTATCCTAACTCCTGATTAGAATAAATATTGAAATCTGTTATGCTATAATTATTATCTTTGTTAATAAGGGTTTCTCTTTGTTTCTAGAAGACAAGTACGGACATTTCATTGCCCCTTCCGTCATCGCGTCGGTTGCCTCCGTACCCACCCGAGGATGCGTTATTGTTAGTCTCTGCCCTTGATGTAGATGGTTGCTCTTGTGTAAATAACACTTGTTGATTACTCACCTTCATGTTGTATGGGCATTCCTTGGTGGAATGGCCCATGATCTGGCAAATGTCACAAAATGCCTTTTTGGGACACGACCCCTTTGTATGGCCGCTCGCCTTGCAGTCCGTATGCCACATTTCATCTTCCCCCTAGCTAGTACCCCCTTCCATGGTCTTGAGCTCCTTCATCATTCTCTCCATGTCCTTTTAGAGTGCCATGACTTTTTTCTTCAACTCGCCATCACTGCCCCTGTCATCGTCCGAAGTGTCATCTTCATCGGAAGAGGACTTGCTTCTTTTCTTCTTGGAGGTCTTCTGTTCGCTCTCCAAGTCCATTGCCCGATTATAGGCATCTACGTATGAGGTGGGGGGCACTATCTTCATTTTCTTCCGTAGGTTAGATTTCAGACCCTCCACAAACCATCTTTTCTTCAGGCCATCTGATGGCTGGCTATCCATTTTTTCGACTAACTCCTTCAGTCGATGACTGTAAGCCCGCATAGTCTGTTTTTTGCCTTGTTTGGTACCGTATATCTCAGAAACAATTTCATTGTCATCCCTCAAGAGTCGAAACTCCTTCTCGAATTCTTTCTTGAGGTCGGCCCAAGTGCTCACCTTTGTTTTGTCCACATCGGAGTACCAGTCGATGGCTACCCTTTTGAGTGTGGCAGGAAACTGTTTCACCCATTCTGCATGGTCGACAACTCCATTCGCCGACTAGATTGTCTCGCATGTACGACAATGCCATACTGGATCTTCCTTCCCATCTCCATGGAATCTTGACAGCTTTTCTTTGTTAGTCGCCATGTTTACTTTTCTAGGTGCCGACTGTGTTTGTAGCACTGGTTGTGTTACAGGCTGGGATGGTATAGCCGGTGTCAGTACCCCGGAAATGTTTGGTACCGTACCACTTGATGTCCCCGAACTACTGGAACTGTCCAAGCCTGGTGGGCTATTGTGATCCCCGTGCTCCTCTGTCTCTTCGATACTCTCGGCGGTAGCGGTATCCTGAGCCTCCCTCCGTGTGGCTTCCTCTTCTTCCTTCCTTCGGGCTTCTCTTGCTTTCGTCCGTGGGGTTAAGGTTAAGGACCCGAACAAGTTCCTTGTTTCCTCTAGGCGGTCCTCGTCACTTCTTCTGGCCTCCTGGTCAGATTCCTCCAGACCCTCGCCTTCACTTACTCCCTTAGGTAGTCTTTCGACACGTCTTCTGAATCTCTCCCTTCGCTCGGCTTGCTGTTGTGCGAGTACAACTTTTCTAGCGGCTTGTTCCTCCTCGAGTTCCTTCTTTAAGTTTCTATTTTTATTCAATTGATTGGGCATAAATCCTTTCCTCACTTCTCCACAGGCAATAATCAACACATCATTGAAAAAACACTTTTATTCATTCATGTCGTTTTATTACAACACTTTCTCAATTGAGTGATTTCCTCATTGTAGTGTCTTCTCCTTCGTAGAGCTCCGTACATGCATCGTCGGCCTCTCGGTTAATCTCACCAACTGGTAGACCCATAGTGCTCGTATGCCATCGAGTCCTTCCCTTCTCGAGGACGTCTAGGCAACGGCGCCGGATGTTTGCCCGCTGGGGTAAACTTAGTAATGCATAGACATAGTACAGGAAATGCATCAAATACAGAATATATTGGAGAACAATAGATGCTTTCATTGATTATTCCAGACTGGCAAGTACATTTACATCATAAGGATAATACCATAATATCCCGTGTCCATCCTCCGAGAGGGTATATAAACTACCTGAAGGGCCATGATTGAAATGTCGTGACGCAACGGTTTACCTCTCGGTCACTAACGACTGAGGCTAACATAACACTTAATTAACATATTAACTGGTATATTCAAATATCCTGACAACAAGAGCATACAACTATGAGAAAAGATCCATTACAATGTTTTCTGATGGCATTGACATCAGAGTGAATGGTAAAGTAAATACGAGAGGACAAAGTTTAAGGCATTGTACCTTCATCACAATTCCAACAACATATTCAAAGATACAAGATCTGTGGACAGCTAAATGAAAACACACTCAGACCATGGTTTCTAACCACAGATTTGAAAAAAGTTCCTATAATCAGAGTACAATGGATATGATTAGTTTCATCTTCTATTGAAATGTGTATTAATAGTAAGAAACGGTACTATGGCATTATTTTTAAAGGATCCATAACTGGGAGCAGAGAAAGGAAGTACTTCATTATCTCTCATTTAAAAAAGAGCTTGAAAGCCCTCAAATGAAGCCTCAGTGTATGAATATGCAAGCAAAATGTGGTTGAAACCCTCTTTCTTAGAAGTGGAACGCAAGCCCAGAGAGTTTTTCCAAGAAGGCTGCCGTTTTTTTAATGTAATCAAAGAAGGCCCTACAAGAGATATATTCGAATGCAAAGAGCACTTCTATATCACAAAAAACCTACAGCTTTTTTATTGATAATAGCCAAATCATCATGTGAAATCAGTAACAAGGAGTAATGGCATCGCCAAACTACACAGAAGAGGGAGTTCTTTATTTATTTTGTAAAGTTTCAGACTTACAAAATAAAAATGCCTAGATGCTAGCATATGAAGATGGAACAGAAATATAGAGCAGTTATGGAGAATATGAAAAACTTGAAATTCACAAAGAAATGCATATGAAAATCTGCAAGCATACGAAGATGTTCACCATATGCGAAAATCTGCAACAAATGGCTCGAAATCTCCATTAAAAACCTCAAGAAAGCTTCACAGAAAACTTCAATGGAGGCTCGAAGAGAAAGCAGTAGAGAAGAAGACTTCCAAGATTCAGCATTCATGGCAGAGCAGCAGAGATGAAGCCTTCAAACTCACAAGTCAAACCTGCACTCATGGCGGGTGGAGCAAACTTCATTCCCAGCGAAGTGAAATGCCAAAGAATAAAAAAAAATGAACAACTTTAGGGTTCGAAATACCCTTTATTCCTTTGTTACGTGCCAAGAGGAAAGGCTTTTTGCCTTTCATTTTAATTTTTCCATTCTCCTTAATGCCCACGGCCCATCTATGGGTGTTTCATTTAAAACAAAGATTTCAATGTTAGTGATAATGTTATCACTTTAAATTTTTAACTTTGCATTTTTGCTGTTTTTTTTTTAAATTTTACAAGTAAAAATTTAATATTTATTTTTTGCACTTAATAATATTATTAGGTAGTCATTATTTTATTATTTTAATAAACTTTATTATATTAATAATATTGTTAAGTGGTTTAATTATCACTTAATATATTATTAAAATAATTAGTATTTATTAAAATAATAAAATATAAATTATGTAATAATGATTATTATTAATAAAAATATTAAATATTTTATAATTCATTTATTTTGAATTATAAATCATTTAATAAATATGCAAAAAATAAGATATTTATTTTTACCTTTAAAAGTAAAAAAGCATATATTTTGCAAAGTTATGACTAAGTGTTAAAGTCACGGAGATAAGGATGCAGTTTTTGAGTTTGCAGGGAGTTATTGCATTGCAGAGACTTTTGTGATCTTTTTTGAGGGATTGAGATGCATTTATGAGAGATATTTATGATGTAATTAATGGGGCATGACTTTTGGGTCATTTTATGCCTTTTTGAAGTCCTTCGAGGGGCTCAAAAATGGCCTTATAGACTGAATCCGACCCAAGAGTTATTGCTTTTTCAAAATGCAGTTAGCCCAAAATGCATAAGTATGAGTGAAGACTCATTTGTAAAGGTGTTCCAGTTTTATGCAAATGCAGCCTTTGGAGTGATTTTTTCTTGAGTCCTTCATGGTGGTCACTTGCAGATTGCTTTGTAACTCAGTTTTATGAGAGTGCTACTATATCACCATTGAAGCCTGAATAAAGAACAGTTTGGAAGCCATTATTGAGTTCATTTTGTTGTATGTAAGTTATTGATTTGATGTTATTTTTGTGATTCATTTTGAATCCTTGAAGTGAATGTCTCAGTTTTAGCATCTGCAAGTGAATATTTGATACTCACATAGGTTGTAAGTTGTGATTTAAGTTTCATATCAGATTGTTAATAGTGAATGTTCTTATTTCTGTTAACAGTTGAATTGAGGTCAATCCTCCTTATAAAGCATTTATATGTAAGTATCCTGATATCAATATTGTGCCAATATTAAACTGATTTTAGGAAGGTTTCATTGTGTCTGATTAATACCATTCTCATCTTCAGATTCGGTGCATCACCTTAAGTTTTTCCATTTTATTTTTCTTCTTTTCAGTATGCAGAGTCCATGCAAGAAAATCTTTCTTATCGTTTTTCCAGCCAAGTTTTTACCATTCTACATTAGTTTTAGGTGAAGTAGCATATAGGAACCGGCCTAGAACCCGGAGATTCACTCCATTTTTGGGAAGCCCACTACCCAGGAGTGTTTCCATGTTTCTCCAAAAAGTTAATTTTCTGCAAGCTTAATAGGGTGCACTTTTGAGAGATAACGAATACAATTCCAGTTAGGCATCTAACACCCTAGAATGCATTGGAAGACATGGGAGACTATCTAGGTAGCAAATGGTTAGGTTGACAAGGACTATTGGTTGAGAGCATTTCCAACAACACTATGGCATACAACCATCGATTGGTTCACTGAACTAGATGCTTCATCCATAGCCTCTTGGAACACACTCTGGAGGGCGTTCGAGGCTGAGTCTAAATTGCTACGAGACGACAATGAAGTTGTTACTGAAATTTATAATACCAAACAAGGGAAGAACGAGAGTGTACGATCTTACAATCTTAGGCTCAAGGAATTGTTGGGCAAGTTGGAAAATCAGCCAGTTTACGGGTTGAAGAAGAGGTGGTTCATTGAGGTGTTGATTCCCTCCTTGTGCAAGAAGATGAAAGTGGTGCCTCTACCCTTGTATGTCGATGCCTACAATCGGGTAATGGACATCGAGAGTGAAAACAAGACATCCCTGAGCAAAGAGGAAGACGCATGATGCTGATAGCACTGAGGGTAGTAGTGATGATGAATCAACAACAGTCTAGGCCCTATGGAAAGACATGATGAGAATGATGAAAGAAATAAAGGTCGAGAAAAGAACCAATAAAGAAAGTAATGAAATATGGTGTACTGAGTGCAAAATGGAAGGGCACACAAAAGTAATTGTCCTAAAATATTCTGTGAGATTCGACAAGTGATGGGTCATTCAATAAAGGAGTGTCCATATAATTTGAAGACTAGAAGCACACAAGTACTCTTCACACAGGGAGAGCCTATTGCATCAAAACAACAAAATGGATTGCTAGGCGGTTATGGAAATCAATGACGAAATCAAATACAATACGACTCGAGAGGACGTCCTATCATACAGTGCCACAATGTAGTGAGAGGTCACTTCGCGTGGGACTGCCAAAAGGGTCAGAACAATGGGAGTTTACTATGCAAGTGGTTTGGTCCTAGGAACCATGAGGGCACCAACTACCCAAAATAGAAGGGAGTAAACATGTTGGACGTAAAGGAGCCGGAGGAGGAAGTAATGGCAATCACCAAACTCCAAACTAAGGAGGCAGTATATCCCGACCCCCGTATGGAGAAGGAAAGACTTCAGGAAGCAAAAGTTGATGTTGAATAGGCGATGGTAAAGGAGAGAAGGGCCTCGAATGATGTTGCCAATCCACTACGGTTAGAGTGGGAGAAAACTTTCATGAGATATATGTTGCAAGCCACTATACCTGCACGAGTATTTGACCTTATGCAAAACATACCATAACTAAGCATGGTCATTACCAACTTAATCTGTAACAACACACTCGACTAAGAGCATGACAAGGCAACAAAGAAGTCAACCGACACCCTGACCATTGACCAAATGTTGTTGACAGTGGGTATTGGAAGGAAGTCAACCGTCGTCGAGATGGTGATACTAGGATGAAAGTTGACAAACACCATTGTCGATGGAGGCTTGGTTGTGAATGTACTACTAGAGGAGACATGGAAGGGGCTCGACAAGCCAACACTTTGGCCACCAATCTTCCATCTGGTGAGTGCCGACTAACATGACATTGAACCACTTGAAACGCTCATGGCATAGAAGGTCACTATTGGCAATCAACATTTCTTTTTGAATTTTGTTGTTATTTTGTTGGAAAAGAAGGTATACAATGCCCTCCTCAGAAGGGGTTGGTTGATCACAACAAAGGCAAACCACAATTGAAAGAACAAACTCTCCATTGAGAGTGACGAAAGAAAATGTCAGACTTATAGAACTAGGTGGTTAGCCAGAAGTTGGCATTGGTCTCAAATTTTGAGGGCGAAGACTTTGGAATGGAGGAAGTAAAATTAGGGGAATCCAACGACAAAGGAGTATTTGAAGCTTCTCGAAGGGTGAGATGCGTTCCTTGATGGAGGATGAGATGAGTTCCCTCAATGGACTATTCCACTGGCAAATGGAGGAATACAAGTATTTTTTCCTACTTGTAATTTTCTTGAAGCCACAACTCTATATGAAGATCAACGAATGAAAGTGTATAAAGTTATGGACAACAAATTTGACAGTACGAAGGTGGAAAATCTAAAGAAAAAGCAATGAGAGCTAGAGAACCACAACACATTTGCCAAATGGTCTAGCAATTTATATCCCATATGGAAGCAAAATAACATGGTACAACACTTTCATGTATGGATGGACTTAATGAGACATCATTCCATATGATAGGGCTCAATATGACACCATCTTGTATAGCTTAACTTAGTGCAACACCTATAGAACTAGGTAGTCAGCTAGGAGTTGGCATCTGACTTAGAGTTTAAGGGTGAAGACTTCAAAATGGAGGAAGGAAAATTAGGGGAAGTCAATGACAAAGGAGTATTAGAACTTGAAAGCTACTCGGAGGATAAGATGAGTTCTTTGAATGGACTATTCCACTGGCAATGGGAGGACTATGAGGTATCTTTGCCTACTTGTAATTTTCTTGAAGCCTCAACTCTATATAAAGACCAGTGGATGAAAGTGTGTAAAGTTATGGACAACAAATTTGACAATACGAAAATGGAAAATTGAACACATTTGTCGAAAGGGTCAGACAATTTATATCCCGTATGGAAGCAAAATAACATGGTACGACACTTTCATGTATGGATGGACTTAATGAGATATATCATTCCATATGACAGGGTTCAACACAACATCATCTCGTACAACTTAACTTAGTGCAACTCTTCTATACAAACCAGATCAATACAGGGGATAGCATTAGAGAGAGGTAGGGGAGAGAAGGACGATCAACGAATCTCTCATCTCCTGGAGGCGGCTATTATAGTATCAATGTCGGAACAGGTTTTATTGACTGGATCAATAAAAACATTTGTACAACATTTTGGTTGTAAGTTATTTGGGACCGTATGGGTACAGGTTCCCCTGTAGAAGTATTTTTACCAACCCTTGGAGAATGTACAGACGATAATATCATATTGTACGACCTAATCCTCCCTTGTAGCATACAACTTCTGTACTAAAAAAGTGTTTTGGCTCCATGTACAGGGTGCCCATCAGCTTGTACTTGTACAACTCTCTTCACAACAATCCTTTTGGTGGTTGTCTCGTATAGGGAAATCATCCAACATAGGGGTCTTCCAAATTTATTATCGTACAACACAAATTCTTCTCCACCGTATGACATATACTCTTTTCCAAATTTATTACCGTACGACACAAATGCTTCTCCACTGTATGATGTATACTCTTCCAAATTTATTACTATATGACATAAATGCTTCTCCACTGTACGGTGTATACACTCTTTCAAAGTCATTACCATATGACATAAATGCTCTTCCATCGTACGACATAAAAGCCCTTTCAAAGAAATTTCCATACGACATACAGACTCTTCAAATTGACGTATAGGCTTTAGTGTCATGGCTATCGTACGATGTGTAGATTAGACCTACCCCACTGTATCCTCCAGCCCTGCCATACGGTATACGGGATCCATTTGTCATCAGCTTTGTTGTACGGGATTAAGAGGAGAATTTCGATTTTGCGGTATGGTGTTTGGTAGCTTTGCATCAAGTGGTTCGTACAAATAAGAGGTTTGGTACATTGGGTGAGTTACTTAGTAGCAACATGATAGTATCTTGGCAGGAGGAGTGTGGTAGTACATGAACTCTCTAAAATGATGCATTCCATGGAGTTCTATGTGGTTTTGAAGGTGTTAAATTGGTCTTGGTAGCAGGGGTGCTGCCCTTAAACCCCGCCTTGTATCACAACAGGGAGTGCGCCCTGGGTGCTACCCTAGGACCCTGCAAGGGGCGCTAGCCCCCGGCCCTATTCGGGGCACTGCCCCCAAAGCCCCATTTGATTATTGAAGTACATTACAGTGTTGAGTTTGCATAGTACAAGTCATTGGCTACAACCTTGCCTATAGTCTTCTTGAATATTACTTGGTGTATACTTGTTGTCTGGAAGGCTTTTTCTTTTGGGGTGGGGAATGATGTAGTCGGCATACAATGCCTATTGTTATGGTTGATAACTTGATAATTTTGGTTTTCTATCAATGTTTTAATTGTCATCAATATATTAATTGTCTGTTGGTTGTTATTCTCGAGTAGTTGTAAGTGTCGGTTGGTTGACAGTTGTGTCTCTCTTGGCAACCGTTAGCTCCTTAAATATGTTGTGTACCGCCAAGGAAGGGAGTAGTATAGAGTCTTGGCAGGCCATCGCTGGTCTTCTTCTCTGTAATGAATTCATGAGCAAATAAATATATATTTTACTCCTATATCTGGTACACACTGCCATCTATATTATTATTTCATGTATGTAAATTACCAGGTATAACAATAAACAACATGATCTTATGCATCGGTACTAAAAAATAGTGAGCATTCGCTGCTTCCACGTATTGTAGTTCTTGTCGTTGAATCTCTGAGTGCCTTCCAACATGATATTAGGTGACAAAAACATCCGTCCAGCTATTTAGAAACACAAAAAGGAGATCAACTTCTCAAAAAACTTCAATTTTTGTTGACAAAAAATCGGCCAAAAAACTCTGAAACCAAGGTTTTGCCAAAAATCGCTTAACGAAACTGTTGGAAACTAGTACCACAATTTTGTGGAAAAATCATCAAACCCTCAATGCTCCACGATTTTTTAAAAAATAAGTAAAAACTTTTGTTTGGAGGAAAAAAGGGTAAAAACCCACAAGTACTCATGATTTTTAGAAAAAAATTGTCAAAACCCTAGATGGTTAAAAAACCCACGATTCTTGTTCTAAAAAATTGCCAAAAAACAGAAAACCACAATTTGAAGGAAAAATTCATGAAAAATCCATTAATGATTTCTGGGAAAAAATATGGAAAACTCGCCTTAGTTTTTTGGAAAAAACATGCAAAACCACATTTTTAAAGAAAATCATGCAAAACCTTGCATGATAGAAAACAATCATGATTTTTTTTCTAAAAAATCGCTAAAAAAACTAGCACGTCATGGCCCATGTAATGTCCCCAATTTTGTCAGCATTGGTGTTTCAAGGATTAGCCTATTGTTTTGATCCTCGTAGGCTAATTATTGTGGATAGAGGGTCTCGTGAGGCAGTGGCTTGGCTTGGGAGGGTCTTGTCTTCTCCACAATTCAGTAAGCTACAGGTTGGGCTTCATTTGGCTTAGATTGGACTTCATTTAGGCTTAGATTTGTGAACTTACTATTTGAGGTAAGTTGGGTGTTGATTGAGATGGACCCTTTCTATTTTTGGAAAGTGCATTTGGTCACGTGGAAAAATAATAGGTATAACTCCTACTTCAGACGACATATTTAAATGATGAGTATTTTGGGAGTTATTACATTTTTAGTGGCCAAATTATTATTAAATTATTAAATGGCTTATTATAAAGTTATAATCTAACTTTATAATCACTTAAGTTGAGGGTTAAGTCATCATTCGAAGGGGCCATTATTTAATTGATTATTAAACCTAAGTCGCATTATTATAATGATATCTTATTATAATAATGTTTTAAAGGAAGTTGTTAAAAGGGAGTTGTGTTGAGTGGAGATCATTTGGGAAACTTTCACAATTTTAGAAGTTGAGTTCTTTTGGAAACTTTTATCAACAAAGCTTTATAAATATGAACTCATGTCTTTGGAGAAAGCACACTTGAATATTTATTTGCTTTGGTTGCCTTTGAGGAGTTTTTGAGTTTTCTGATTTCTAAACCTTTGCTGTGGTATAAGGGTCTGATTTTTTTGAGAGGTGTATTGCACCTATTTGCTGTTAAGGTAAAGTAAATTGAGTTTGCTTCTCTACTGTGTTTACTGTTATTGAGACGCTGTTTGAGAGTTTGGTCTTTAGATTTGGAGAGAACTCATCCAAATTTCATATGCAATGAATGGTGAATGATCAGAATTTTATTTGCTGCTGGAGAGTAATTATTAGCATCTTTTAGAAGCTGTCATACAGTATCCAAGGAGGGCCGTACGGATTTAAAGCAGGCTGTCGTACGAACAAGGGAAGGAATGTACATTTTCTGATCTTTGGTTGCAAGTTGAGGGCTGTGGGAAGGTTGTTGTTGTGTGTACATCTTGGGTTAATTTGGAGACTACAATTTGCAAGGAGAGGGTTTTAATTGCTGGCGTCTATCATTCATTGGCTGCGTCACAATCTTCAGTAGTCACGTTGGGATAATAAGATGCTGCAATCTCTAAATTGTTATATGTAATGATTGAAAATGTTGCTTGTATGTGAATGAATTGTAAACAATTATGGCACAAATAATTTGCTGTTGTTTATGATGAGAAATTCAGTCATTTTCTATCTATGATTCTAATTGGAAATTTGCAAAATTAGTTATAAGTTTTTGGAATTTAGTAAAAATTGCAATTAAAATTGAGGAAAGATCCAATTTGCAATAGAGACCAAGTTGAGCTCATTACAGTGGTATCAGAGCCAGGTTTCCTGTCATCTTGTGGGGTATGAATTCTTTTTTATTCTGATGTTATTTGAAGGGTGATTAGCACTCCCGCTTTTCCTAGTTATGGACAAATACAGGAGGCCTAGTTCTGGGAGTCGGCGTAGCAGTATGGGAAAAAGAGAGGAAATAAATGCCTTGATGGAAAGTATGGAAAGACTTAGGCTTCATCAACAGAGATTGGTGGAGAGCTTGTCGGATCCAGAGACAGTTGAAAGGGCAGCGAGGTATATGGTTTTTGCCTTTAGAAGGCCAACATCGAGGTTGCAGGGAAGAAAGTTTGAGTTTTCCCTGACAGGTGCCCATGATGCAGATGTACCTATTTTTAGTACGACACCTGCTAGTCCTATCCGCAGTGCTGATGATGGACTTATTTCACAGGGATATGTGGATGTATCAGTACCATTGGTGGACAGCAGCAGTGAGCTTCAGAAGGTTGAGGCTCCCAGAGTAGTTGCTACGGTTAGTTTAGAGACAATTGATGTTGTAGTTGTCACTGAGTGTTCAGACTCTTCCATGGAGGGAGTTGTTATTGGAGACTTTTATGTCAGCTATCGTAGTGTTGCTCTAGTGTAGGAGGCAGTTGCTTCCTCATATGGGACCGATGCATGTATGGAGTCACCTAGCTGTGATGTTGGTGATCCGGGCGTTATAGCAGAGTTAGTAGATAGTGGTTCATGCTCCAACATTATTGGTGCACAGCCTGACATTGAGTCATGTGTGCAGAGTCAGGTGTCAGCAGTTGAGGCTTTGGTAGGAGATGTGGATGTAGATAGTATGGACATATCTGATGATACATTTGAGGATGCTATGAGCCGCATTGGGTATGACACCCCCTGTGGGATGTTGGGTGATGACTCCGAGGAGATTTTGGATGAATCCCAGGATCATAGTTTATTGGGACTTATTGCAGCAGTGAGGATTCCCAGAGACATGAGTCCATTCAGGTAGAGCAGATTACACATCATGTCTCTCATAGCTCATAGATATCTTATTTAGATCTGCAGGCAGTTGTTCACTTTGTGAACAATCCTTTATTTGATATGGATGTCGCTATGTCATGAAAATCCATTATTTGAGTTCAGCGATGATCCCTTTCAGGTGATGAGTGAGGATGATGATTGGGATTCTTTCAGTACACCAGATGATCACACAGTTTTTATAGGATGTCAATCAGATTTTGTTGAGCAGTTTACAGAGGTGTACATAGTGAGGAGTGCTTACAGTTTTACATTTGATGACTGATATGATTGTTTGATGACTGGTATGATTGTTTAGTTGGCACACAGATTGGGGGCAAGTCCAGTTTGTCAGTTGAGTTGCTTTCGTGTAAGTTACTCACAGTTGAGTTACTCCCATGTGATGTTCCTGTCTCAGTATCATCAGTTCGAGTATAGAGTTCAGTTTCTCAGACGCTGCAATTGGTATTGTTGCTGTTGGAATTATTTTTGTTGGAGTGTGGTGATGATAGGGACATTACTCCATTCTATCCTTGGGATCCAGGTGGACTATGATGTTCATTTTGCTCTGGATTGCTTGGGGACAAGCAATCTTAGGGAGGGAGGACTGTAATGTCTCCAATTTTGCCAGCATTGATGTTTCAAGGATTAGCCTATTATTTTGATCCTTGTAGGCTAATTATTGTGGATAGAGGGTCTCTTGAGGCAGTGACTTGGCTTGGGAAGGTCTTGTCTTATCCACAATTCAGTAAGCTACAGGTTGGTCTTTGTTTGGCTCAGATTGGACTTCATTTTAGCTTAGATTTGTGTACTTACTATTTGTGGTAAGTTGGGTGTTGATTGAGATGGACCCTTTCTATTTTTGGAAAGTGCATTTGGTCACATGGAGAAATAATAGGTATAACTCCTACTTCAGAGGAGATATTCAAATGATGAGTATTTTGGGAGTTACTACATTTTTAGTGGCTAAATTATTATTAAATTATTAAATGGCTTATTATAAAGTTATAATCTAGTTTTATAATTTCACTTAAGTTGAAGGTTAAGTCATCACTGGAAGGGGCCATTATTTAATTGATTATTAAACCCAAGTCGCATTATTATAATAATGTTTTAAAGGATGTTAAAAGGGAGTTGTGTTGAGTGGAGATCATTTGAGAAACTTTCACAATTTCAGAAGTTTTCTTTTGGAAACTTTTATTAACAAAACATTATAAATATGAGCTCATTTATTTGGAGAAAGCACATTTGAATATTTATTTGCTTTGGTTGCCTTTGAGGAGTTTTTGAGTTTTCTGATTTCTAAACCCTTGCTGCGGTATAAGGGTTTGATTTTTCTGAGAGATGTATTGCACCTATTTGCTGCTGAGGTAAAACAAATTGAGTTTGCTTCTCTACTGTGTTTACTGTTATTGAGAAGCTGTTTGAGAGTTTGGTCTTTAGATTTGGAGAGAACTCATCCAAATTTCATGTGCAATGAATGGTGAATGATCAGAATTTTATTTGCTGCTGGATAGTAATTATTAACATCTTTTAGAAGCTGTCGTACAGTATCCAAGGAGGGCCGTACAGATTTAAAGCAGGCTGCCGTACGGACAAGGGAAGGAACGTACATTTTTTGATCTTTGGTTGCAAGTTGAGGGCTGTGGCAAGGTTGTTGCTGTGTGTACATCTTGGGTTAATTTGGAGATTACAATTTGCAAGGAGAGGGTTTTAATTGCTAGCGTCTATCATTCATTGGCTGCGTCACAATCTTCAGCAGTCACGTTGGGATAATAAGGTGCTGCAATCTGTAAATTGTTATATGTAATGATTGAATAATGTTGCTTGTGTGTGAATGAATTGTAAACAATTATGGCACAAATAATTTGCTGTTGTTTATGATGAGAAATTCAGTCATTTTCTATCTATGATTCTAATTAGAAATTTGCAAAATTAGTTATAAGTTTTTGGAATTTAGTAAAAATTGCAATTAAAATTGAGGAAAGATCCAATTTGCAATAGAGAGCCAGTTGGGCTCATCACAGTGGTATCAGAGCCAGGTTTCCTGCCATCCTATGGGGTATGAATTCTTTTATATTCTGATGTTATTTTAAGAGTGATTAGCACTCCTGCTTTTCCTAGTTATGGACAAATGCAGGAGGCTTAGTTCTGCGAGTCGGCGTAGCAGTATGGGAAAAAGAGAGGAAATAATGCCTTGATGGAAAGTATGGAAAGACTTAGGCTTCATCAGTAGAGATTGATCGAGAGCTTGTTGGATCCAGAGACAGTTGAAAGGGCAGCGAGGTATATGGTTTTTGCCTTTAGAAGGCCAACATCGAGGTTGCGGGGAAGAAAGCTTGAGTTTTCCCCGACAGGTGCCCATGATGCAGATGTACCTATTTTTAGTACGACACCTGCTAGTCCTATCTGCAGTGCTGATGATGGACTTATTTCACAGGGACATGTGGATGTATCAGTACCATTGGTGGACATCAGCACTGAGCTTCAGCAGGTTGAGGCTCCCAGAGTAGTTGCTACGGTTAGTTCAGAGGCAGCTGATGTTGTAGTTGTCACTGAGTGTTCAGAGTTTTCCGTGGAGGGAGTTGTTATTGGAGACTTTTATGTCAGCTATCGTAGTGTTTCTCCAGTGCAGGGGGCAATTGCTTCCTCATATGGGACCGATGCATGTATGGAGTCACCTAGCTGGTGATGTTGGTGATCTGGGCGTTATAGTGGAGTTAGTAGATGGTGGTTCATGCTCCAACATTAATGGTGCATAGCCTGACGTTGGGTCATGTGTGCAGAGTCAAGTGTCAGCAGTTGAGGCTTTAGTAGGAGATGTGGATGCAGATAGTATGGACACATCTGATGATACATTTGGGGATGCTATGAGCCGCATTGGGTATGAAACCCCCTGTGGGATGTTGGGTGATGACTCCGAGGAGATTTTGGATGAATCCCAGGATCATAGTTTATTGGGACTTATTGCAGATACTGAGGATTCCCAGAGACATGAGTCCATTCAGGTAGAGCAGATTACACATCATTTCTCTCACAGCTCACAAATATCTTATTTAGATCTACAGGAAGGAGTTGTTCACTTTGTGAACAATCTTTTATTTGATATGGATGTCACTATGTCATATGAAAATCCATTATTTGAGTTCAGCGATGATCCTTTTTAGGTGATGAGTGAGGATGATGATGATGATGATGATGATGATTGGGATTCTTTCATTTTGGCTTAGATTTGTGTACTCACTATTTGTGGTAAGTTGGGTGTTGATTGAGATGGACCCTTTCTATTTTTGGAAAGTGCATTTGGTCACATGGAGAAATAATAGGTATAACTCCTACTTCAGAGGACATATTGAAATGATGAGTATTTTGGGAGTTATTACATTTTTAGTGGCCAAATTATTATTAAATTATTAAATGGCTTATTATAAAGTTATAATCTAACTTTATAATTTCACTTAAGTTGAGGGTTAAGTTATCATTGGAAGGGGCCGTTATTTAATTGATTATTAAACCCAAGTCGCATAATTATAATGATATCTTATTATAATAATGTTTTAAAGGAAGTTGTTAGAAGGGAGTTGTGTTGAGTGGAGATCATTTGAGAAACTTTCACAATTTCAGAAGTTTTCTTTTGGAAACTTTTATCAACAAAACATTATAAATATGAGCTCATTTCTTTGGAGAAAACACACTTGAATATTTATTTGCTTTGGTTGCCTTTGAGGAGTTTCTGAGTTTTCTGATTTCTAAACCCTTGCTGTGGTATAAGGGTCTGATTTTTCTGAGAGGTGTATTGCACCTATTTGCTGCTGAGGTAAAGCAAATTGAGTTTGCTTCTCTATTGTGTTTACTGTTATTGAGAAGCTGTTTGAGAGTTTGATTTTTAGATTTGGAGAGAACTCATCCAAATTTCATGTGCAATGAATGGTGAATGATCATAATTTTATTTGCTGCTGGATAGTAATTATTAGCATCTTTTAGAAGCTGTTGTACAGTATCCAAGGAGGGCTGTACGGATTTAAAGCAGACTGCCGTTTGGACAAGGGAAGGAATGTACATTTTCTGATCTGTGGTTGCAAGTTGAGGGCTGTGGCAAGGTTGTTGCTATGTGTACATCTTGGATTAATTTGGAGATTACAATTTGCAAGGAGAGGGTTTTAATTGTTGGCGTCTATCATTCATTGGCTGCGTCACAATCTTCAGCAGTCACGTTGGGATAATAAGGTGCTGCAATCTCTAAATTGTTATATGTAATGATTGAATAATGTTGCTTGTATGTGAATGAATTGTAAACAATTATGGCACAAATAATTTGTTGTTGTTTATGATGAGAAATTCAGTCATTTTCTATCTATGATTCTAATTGGAAATTTGCAAAATTAGTTATAAGTTTATGGAATTTAGTAAAAATGCATTTAAAATTGAGGAAAGATCCAATTTGCAATAGAGAGCCAGTTGGGCTCATCAGAGTGCAAAAACCCTTGCAATGGAGCATAATTGTTTTATCAACGGTGGGTGGTACTGAGAAGCAGAGAAATTGTGTGCAGGCAGTATCTGAGCTTCCGTTGGCAGAAGACAGCTGCAGCTTTTAGAGATCGCAGCAACCTTCATGTGAAAGCCCAGATAGGCAAAAAATGACTTCCTTCAAAACCGCACAAAAAATCTCCCTCAAAAGGCTTGATGTCCCATCGGCAGATGTAAAACATACAAAATACCCTCCAAAACTGCGCAATAATACAAATTGTGGCCTCCAAAACCTTGTTAGTGTTTGTAGCTTATGGAGATATTTTCTCCTAAGTTAAAATAATAAATGATAATTAAGGATTACAAAATCAAATTTTTTATTTGCTATTTATCGAAAGGGCTGACCTAGATGAAGGGTCACCTAGGCTGGTATATATACAATATTACAAAGTGATGTGATTTCATTCTAGGACAGATTTTTGATCCACAGTAATTCACATCTTGCTGATTGTTGTGAGGTTTTCACACCATCGCCCCAAAGAATTTGGGGACCCCCATTTTTTTTGAGCAGGCCTTGACAATTTTTCTAGATCCGGGTATTTGGGTGCCTTAGCGAATTTTTGGGCGATCCAGAGGTTTTGAAATGAAAATTTTACACCTGGGATATTTTTGAAGTGCTTGGGAGGGTATAGCTTGTTTTCACCTTGTGTGAAACATTGATTTTCCTAAACAGTTGATTTTGTCTTTAGGCCAAGCGAAATTCAATAGGAATATTTTATTTCGATTGTTAGAAAAATATCTGGCAGGGCAAATTTGCAAAATTTTCAGACTAAGATGAATTTTGAAAATTGATGAAATTGAAGAACTCGAGATTTTCAAAATTTAATTGTGAAATTGGATATTTTTGGGAAAATCTTGTAAATTTTTTTTGGTGGAGAAAAATGGAAATTAAAGAATAAATTTAAAGTTGCCAATTAGAGATAATAAATTGCAAAAATAAAAAAAGGGATAAAATTGCCAAATGGAAATTAAATTGCAAAATGATTTTTTGGGTTGCAAAATAATAAAAAATTAATTTTGGTTGTCATGATTAAATGCATTAAAATCATATTTTTTTGGGCTAAGTGTTTGTAATTTAGAAATTTAAATTGGGCCCCTTTGTGTGTTAAATTCAACGTATTTTAAGGCCTAGGAGGTGTGAAATTCAAGGCAAGTTATTGGGTCCACAATGGGGAGGGTTTAAAGCTATATTGGAGGCCTAAATGACCTTTTTTCAAAATTTCAATTTTAGGGCCTATGATAATTTCGGATTTGGCTAATTTAAACCGATAATTTTGCACTAGGTTGACCCAATTTTAAATTAAAATAAAATCCCTTAGGGCTGGGCAATTTATTTCATTTAATTCATGTTTAATTTGGCAATTTTAATTTTTTGTTTTTCCCTCCTACAAAGTCGGCCTTGCTTTTTTGGAGGCAAAATTTGGTATATAAGGGGAGCTTTCCCCCACTTCATTTCACCATCTCATTCACTTCTCTCCTTTTCTCTTGGCAGCAAAAGCAGTCCGAAAAAGCAGAGCGAAAAAGCAGTCCGAAAAAGCAGATCCGAAAAAGCAAATTCAAAAATTGGAGAGTTTGATGAAGAGAAGAAGCTTGAGTTGAGGCAAATCAGATTTGTAATAGAAGAATTTATTGATAGAAGATTCATAGCAATCAGATTTTGAGAGTGAATTGGAGAAGGGGAGATTTTCTTGTGGAGATAGAAGATTTTGAAGATCAAGCCCAGCTAATTGCATAGACAAAGGATTCCTAGCCCTTGTTGGTGAGTGGCCTATCTTTTCCTCTCTCTTTAATTGCTTTCATTTCATTGGTGCTAGTTTAGGTGTTGAAAACTAATTTCAAGAGTAGAGTTAGGTGTTTGGATATTAAGTTGATTACTCGATTGTCTTGATTGACTTTTTTCCCTCAAGTTCTTGCTTGCATTTCATCATTGCATTTCATCTTAGGAGGAAGATTTGGAGTGATAAGTGTAGCCCATCTTAAGGTAACGGCGGGGAGTGATAAGTGTAGTATTCCACCCCTAGGTGAAGATTGGAGTGATAAGTGTAGTCCATCTTAAGGCAAAGGCGAGGAGTGATAAGTGTAGATTGCATTATTGCATTTCATTTTAGGGGAAGATTTGGAGTGATAAGTGTAGCCCATCTTAAGGCAACGGCGGGGAGTGATAAGTGTAGTATTCCACCCCTAGGCGAAGATTGGAGTGATAAGTGTAGTTCCACATTCATTGTAGAAAAGGCGGGGAGTGATAAGTGTTTAGGATGGCTGATGTTAATGCAAGCAAGCGACCCAAAGGAATTAATGCTGAAATAGGAGACGAGGAAGTCATGATACCCAATTCCAACTTCCGCTCAAAATTGAAATGCGTTGGAGACACCAGCATTGGTACCTTTGATATGATTCAATTAAGAGAGAGGTTGAGAGACAGCCAGTCACCTGTGGCAAAGAGGATCAAATAGTATGGATTTGTGCAAGGAAAGGTTCAGTCTACCCCAGCAGCAGACATGATACAGCAGAGTTGGTTACATCAAGTCATCAAGGCTCACAAAGTCAGATTGCAAATCAGAGTGTAGCGCCTTCATCGTGCTTCTCAGTCAAATCCTGGGCTCTACTAAAGGTACACAGTTTGATCCTTGGATGTTTTATTTTATTAAAGGCATTGGAAATGGTAAAGGAAAGATTGATTGGATTAGGATCACTAGCATGAATTTAGAGTTGCAACTTAAATAGTACAAAATCGGGGGCAAATCTACATGGGGTCCTACTTCTTCAATTCGGGTGCAAGACTACTAGTGATGCTTTGCCAGTCGAACCAAATCTAATCTTGGGGAGATGCATTGCACCACTATGGTTGAGGCAAGTACTTATGCCAAAAGGGCAAGGTTGTGGCAGTTCGAACAGTTGAAGGCAGTCAAGGGTTAACCAAGGAGGAAAGCATTGATGAAAGCAGTTGATGAACTCAGTGATGGGTGGATTGTGGAACAATCAAGGAGATATGGTGAGGGCAGGTGCCTAAAACCCAAGGTTATTGAAACAAAGATGCATGCATGCAGATCAAATCCAAATAGGAAGGTTAAAAAATGGCAAAGTATTGAAGCAAGGAGGAAAGTGATTGAAAGGTTGAGAGAGGTCAAGTTTGATTTCAAGGCGGTGGCTAAGAGCAAGGCTCTTAAATTGCACAAGGTTCACACCTAGGCAAGCCACCAAGGTCAAGGCAAGATTACCCCAAGTGCATGGAGACCTTAATCTTTTAAGGTCAAGACATCAAGTACAAGCAGGTTCAAGTGGTGGTGAGAAAATTTCTAAGGACAAGCTCAAGCATCCAGGGCTTCATCTCATCTCAAGGATTAATGAACTTTATAAGACAAGGTTGATGAGGTGGCAATTTCATGTGCATGCAATCAAATCATGCCAAGTGTCCTATGTTCTCATTGGTTGACAGATTATTGTAATTTTCTCATTGGCCCACAAAGTTGGTGCCCTCATGTAATTGGTTGAAAGATGGTAACCCTAATTAGGGTTTGTAAGGTTTAATCTTGGCCCTTGATTTTGCCTCTTAATCTTGGCCACTCATTGTAATTTTGAGCCTCTATATAAGGCCATTTGTTCTCATTTGTAAAGAGGGTTATGTTGGAGAATTGTTGCCAAAATACTATCAAAATTGTTCTTTATTCATTGTTGTGACTTGCATGGTGGATATACATGATCATTTTGGTGTATTTGCATGGTTCCTCTCATCTCTCAAATTAAAGTAGGATTTCATTTCAAAGTTGTTAAAGTAAGGATAGAAGTAGATGGCTAGTTGTAGGCTGATATTGGTAAATGTTTGATAGGGATCTATAGACTAGGCCACTAGCACCTTAGCAGCTTGTTGAGGAGCCTTGTGTGGTAATCTAGTCTAATCGCTCCCAAGTTCTACTTGCATTTCATCTTTCCGCTTGTACTTCAAGTCGGGTTGGAAGATAGGTGTTAGTGTGAAAATCCTAAGAGTTTCCCTTAGAATCATTGCACCAATGGAGGTAGCGCCGCTGGCAAGCTTTCATTTGGTTTGATCCCCGTCCATTCACCAATCTTTCCATTCCTTAGGAGTAGTAGCAAAGCAAGAAGTGGTTTAGTAGTGAGAAGTTGGAGAAATAAAGTTCAAAGTGGTAAATTGGAGAAAGTCATTGAGTATACATTGCAAAGCTAGATCTCATCATAGCGAGAATTTGACATCCTCAAGTGAACAACATAAGCCCGCCGAAGTGATTACCAGCAAATCACATTTATATAACTGAGTTAGTATCCACAGGTGTAAGGAACCTTGGAGTATCTTATATACTTTTCAAGAGAGGGTTGAGTGTTTGGTACGCTGTATCAAGTCATTCGATTGCTATATGTTATGTAGTGGTACAAAACTCACATCAACACTAATCAAATATTGAAGTGCTCGGGGGAGACAATTAGGTATTGTCTATGGTTGGGAGGGCAAATCATTGCCCGTGGTTATATGAGCACATAATCAACAGTTGTGCAGGCAAAACACAGGCAGAGATGCGGGAAAAGGTCAAATGCGTGGCTCCCTGAGATGTTCTCATGCTGAGAAATGGTGCCCAAAAAAACCGCTTCTGCAGAAAAAATATAGGCGCAGCATAACACTATCATAACCCTACTATCAGAAACGAGAAAAAGAGTGCAGAAACAGTAGGTTGCGATTTTCCACAGGGCCAAAAATTGCCCAGAAAAGTCCAAAAATGCCCAGGAAATAGAACTGAAAACCCTAGGTCTGGTATGAAAAACTTTGATTTCATTTTAAAAAATTCAGTAAAAAACTTTGATTCTATTAAAAAATCAGTAAAAAAGTCTTCTAAAAATATTGAAGAAATTTTGTAGGATACCTCGCGATTTTTCATTAAAAATAGTTAATAAGCTTCTGGCATGTATTTTAAAAATTTGCCAAACACAAACCTATGGCTCTGATATCATGAAATGATAATTGATTGTTGTATATTAAATAAACGAGAGCAATACTTCTTATATAGAAGCGATTATAAGATCTTTTCATAAAGAAACTATTGAGAACTAAAGACAGAATAGAAAGTTACTAAACTAGCTGGCTTTACTGAAATAGAAGGTTGCTAACTAAACTAATGAAACTACTTAAATGAGATAATGACCTTTATGAGCTAAATATTGTTATATTTTAATAACATTGTGCTAGAAGTTCAAATTGTAAGATAGTAAAATGCACAAGCTCTGTACAAACTCCGAAAACTTGGATTTAGGCCACAAGGTATCTATTTGTTGTATGATCCTGTTATTCAAAGAAAACCCATATTATACTAAAATACAAGAGCAGAAGGCAAAGGGCCATAATAACAGCTAAAAGAAATGCAACTGCTTGCCTTCTGTCACTTTTGTCTACTCTTTTGTTGTTTTAAAAATATGCTGCAGAATGAGGATGACAATATTGGAGCTTTGTGCATGAAACAATGAATTAGAGCTCTATGTAATGACCAAATGTTTTCGGAAAGATCCTAAAATGTGGTAAAACTGGGATTGTGTGAAATGCTGTGATTGCACTGAGAGTTATCAATGCATCAGGTCTTTTTGGTCCATGTGTGAAGGCACATGGCTGAAAGAGTAGGCAATCCAGCTGAACATACCTAATCCTGCATTATTAGATCTGTAGTGCCTCGTCCAAATGTACCTGGACCACTGGGGACTTTCAGGGATTTGATGGTATTGTCAGAATTTTATAACAACATTAGTTTCATTGAGGTGATGCATCTCAGGAACAGGGCTTTCAAACCTGAAAATCTTGTGGGATTGCTTTGGTCCCCAATGAACCCGTGAAGGTTATTCTTTCCAGACTTGGTTAGAACCTAGAAGCAAATGTGATTTCTATTCTGCTTCAAGGGTTCGTTTGATGATTTAGATCCATCTCAATATCTGTTTCACCATGTTTGCACAAGAGCACGTTGTGTGGGAGCAGAGGTTCCTTTTGGCAGTCTCAGTAAGCATCAACATCTTAAGGAGGCTAATTTTGGTACAAGCAGCAGAGCAGAGTCTCCTCTTTATTCAAATATCGCTACCTCCTTCCATTCCTAAACTCCTTTGATAGAATTTATCATCGTAATTTGTTAGATTACAGCCGCTGAATGCTCCAAACTTGATTCAACGTAGCCTTGGTATTGCTGACTAGTTATATCTCCTGAGTCGTGGTTTAGCATTGTTTTTAAGACATCATTTATATGATCCTTAGTGATTTTTAGATGGAATTATTTATGTTTGGTTTATATTATAAGTTATACATTATATATTGATATATATATTCCAATATATTTCAGGTATTATTGGATATATTATTATATATATATATATATATATATATATATATATATATATATATATATATATATATATATTTGATTCTATTAAAAAATCAGTAAAAAAGTCTTCTAAAAATATCGAAGAAATTTTGTAGGATACCTCGCGATTTTTCATTAAAAATAGTTAATAAGCTTCTGGCATGTATTTTAAAAATTTGCCAAACACAAACCTATGGCTCTGATATCATGAAATGATAATTGATTGTTGTATATTAAATAAACGAGAGCAATACTTCCTATATATAAGCGATTATAAGATCTTTTCATAAAGAAACTATTGAGAACTAAAGACAGAATAGAAAGTTACTAAACTATCCGGCTTTACTGAAATAGAAGGTTGCTAACTCAACTAATGAAACTACTTAAATGAGATAATGACCATTATGAGCTAAATATTGTTATATTTTAATAACATTGTGCTAGAAGTTCAAATTGTAAGATAGTAAAATGCACAAGCTCTGTACAAACTCCGAAAACTTGGATTTATGCCACAAGGTATCTATTTGTTGTATTATCCTGTTATTCAAAGAAAACCCATATTATACTAAAATACAAGAGCAGAAGGCAAAGGGCCATAATAACAGCTAAAAGAAATGCAACTGCTTGCCTTCTGTCACTTTTGTCTACTCTTTTGTTGTTTTAAAAATATGCTGCAGAATGAGGATGACAATATTGGAGCTTTGTGCATGAAACAATGAATTAGAGCTCTATGTAATGACCAAATGTTTTCGGAAAGATCCTAAAATGTGGTAAAACTGGGATTGTGTGAAATGCTGTGATTGCACTGAGAGTTATCAATGCATCAGGTCTTTTTGGTCCATGTGTGAAGGCACGTGGCTGAAAGAGTAGGCAATCCAGCTGAACATACCTAATCCTGCATTATTAGATCTGTAGTGCCTCATCCAAATGTACCTGGACCACTGGGGACTTTCAGGGACTTGATGGTATTGTCAGAAGTTTATAGCAACATTAGTTTCATTGAGGTGATGCATCTCAGGAACAGGGCTTTCAAACCTGAAAATCTTGTGGGATTGCTTTGGTCCCCAGTGAACCCGTGAAGGTTATTCTCTCCAGACTTGGTTAGAACTTAGAAGCAAATGTTATTTCTATTCTGCTTCAAGGGTTCGTTTGATGATTTAGATCCATCTCAATATCTGTTTCACCATGTTTGCACAAGAGCAAGTTGTGTGGGAGCAGAGGTTCCTTTTGACAGTCTCAGTAAGCATCACCATCTTAAGGAGGCTAATTTTGGTACAAGCAGCAGAGCAGAGTCTCCTCTTTATTCAAATATCGCTACCGCCTTCCATTCCTAAACTCCTCTGATAGAATTGATCATCGTAATTCCTTATATTACAGCCGCTGAGTGCTCCAAACTTGATTCAACGTAGCCTTGGTATTGCTGACTAGTTATATCTCCTGAGTCGTGGTTTAGCATTGTTTTTAAGACATCATTTATATGATCCTTAGTGATTTTTAGATGGAATTATTTATGTTTGGTTTATATTATAAGTTATACATTATATATTGATATATATATTCCAATATATTTCAGTTATTATTGGATATATTATTATTTAATATATTAAATTGAAATATATATATATATATATATATCTCGTAATTCCTTAGATTACAGCTGCTGAATGCTCCAAACTTGATTCAACGTAGCCTTGGTATTGCTGACTAGTTATATCTCCCGAGTCGTGGTTTAGCATTGTTTTTAAGACATCATTTATATGATCCTTAGTGATTTTTAGATGGAATTATTTATGTTTGGTTTATATTATAAGTTATACATTATATATTGATATATATATATATATTCCAATATATTTCAGGTATTATTGGATTTATTATTATTTAATATATATATATATATATGCACCCAAATGCATTCAAAACCTCCAAAAAAAATTTCACGCATTTGCGCACTTGATTCTCGCATTCGTATTCGCATTCGCACCTGAATTGGTAACTTAGATTATTATATAATATTTTTAAATTTATTCTATAAATATCATTTTTACTATATAATAATATATTTATAATGTTTAACGTGTGACTGTGTAACATAAATAATATAATGTTATTTAACATACAATATTATTTAACTACACAGTCACACATTAAAATATATTATTATAGTAAATGTGACTGTAAATTTTATTTATCTTATAAACTTTTTATAAAAATACAATTGCAAATTTGATTGAAGATATCACCGTCACGCAATGGATCAGCTTGATTAGGATATCTATTCGTCGTGGTTTCATAGAGGAGAGGGGGTAGTGAATAACAACATTGAGATTGAAGGCTCGTCGGTTTAGTTCTCTGTCGTCACTCGAAGCCGTCGGCCCATCGCTGAATAAAATGGAAATCCTTTAACTCGCCCATCGCTGGAAGTCGTTGCTCGCCAAACGAATCAAATGAAAAACCCTAACTCGTGTTTGTTTGTACTTTTTCATTTTTAACCGATTTATTTGCAAAACAAGCGTGCGATTTCATGATATTTAAAGGTAAAAATTGCCACACGACAATGAATAATGTGGTGTCGCGTTTAACTGCGATTAAATCAGGAGGGCTTGTGATGCACGATATATTGCGATATATCTGCACGATTTTCAACCATGCCTGTGTATGTGTGACTCTCACCACGGGGATGGGTCCCCCAATGTGACTCCACTGGTTCATAGCTCCAGTCAAAAGCATTTACCAATAAAAAAAAAGGAAACATATGTTGACTTGGTGGTCAGCACCTCCTTGGAGATTCGTGACATGGCTTAACCGCCTCCTGTGGATTGGGTTAAATCTGGCATATGTATCGGGCATTGACAGTTTGAGCTTTTCGTGCAACGGCAAATGATTCCAACAATTGGTATCAGAGCCTTGGGTCATGGGTTCGAGTCTCCCTTCAGTGGGTGCTGAAGGCTCAGTCGGTGGTGAGGGGGAGATTGTTGACTTGGTGGTCAGCACCTCCTTGGAGATTCGTGACATGGCTTAACCGCCTCCCGTGGATCGGGTTAAATCTAGCATTTGTATCGGGCATTGACAGTTCGAGCTTTTGGTGCAACGGCAAATGATTCCAACAACATAAAGTACAGCCTTACTTCTGACTTGAGTTTTTTCATCATGGTTTTTCTCCAGGTTTTACATGTTATCATTCTTGTGTATGTGATGCTGTTCATTGTTTTCTTTACATTATTCTCTCAATTTCAGGTCACTTTAGCTTGAGTTTTATCAATTGGAGCATGACTAACAGCAGTTTTCCATTCACAGTAAGCATAGTCCTTAGTGTACAAGTGTAGAGAAATTCTAATTTATCATTCATCCAAACGAAGGCCTGTGTTGATTTATTGTCTTAGGAATACCTTGATCAAATACATATCAGGGCATGCACAAACTAGATGGTAGAAACTAATTGCTTTTCCCCCTTTTGTCATGTGGGCTGGTTGGTTCAATTTTGTCTAGCTATCTGCCTTACTTTATGTTTATCCTATTGTGCTTTAGCAAGACTTCGTTAACTGCTCAAGAAAAGTGAGGCTACCATAAAAAATGCCAATAATTTTCTTTGGACTCTTATAGGCTCTTAAAGCACACATTATGGCTATATGATTTGCTCCGTGCAAATGTTACTTCATTTTCATAAACTGGCATAAAAACTAATCTACCAGTTCTACCAGACAGTATCTTTTTATCCAACTTAGGGTTGATGGGTGGCTTTGAGCCTTTTTACATGGTAGACAAATATGATGCTTAATCTCTTAAAAAGAAAATGTTCTCTGTACTGCATAGTTAAACTGGGGCTGAAAAATTTAAGCATGTTCAGGATAATGATATTTAAGTGCACAAAGCCATGGAAAAAGAGATGGGTCCAGCCGGTCATAAAAATGTAATGTTGAGTCCTGCTATGTGATATTTTTCACATATCTAGTTCAATATCAGAAAAATAGAAGATACAAAAAAGTGAAAGTCAAAGAAATGGGTCTATGAAAATTATGAAAAAATTAAATCTACATAAATCACTGAAGGACCTCAACATCATGAATGCATTTCCTCAATGGTTGTTTTGTTGTCCAGGACAAGCCTTTTGGAGGGAGAAGACCGCAAAGGTGTTATAGATCTCGTTGCCAACACAATGCAGGCTCTGTCATCTGTACAAGAAGTAGCTCGTAAATATGCTGCATATGCAACATCAAGCAGTAGTTCAAATGATTTGGGTAAGCAGAAACTGATGCATCGACAAATTCTATCATCTGAAATTTTGGAATGAGTTTGTTTTGGGTTCTTTCTGCATGCATGAGCAGTCAAATCTTAAGTTTGCATTGCACATCTGTCTTTGATCTTTTATTTTCTTGTATGTTGAGAAACAGGTGACAAAAATATGAGAGAAACTGCTGGGTCTTATGCATCTTCTGAGATGAAGCTCACAGGAGCATCTTCCAATAAAGGCATTTCTGACCCTTTGGCTTTGACGCCTATTGAAAGTGCACAGGAAGAATTATTTACTCCTGGAACACTCTATCATATCCAGGGTAGGTGTGTTCCCATTGTAGGTAAGAAAACTACAGGAGGTAAAGAAAATTGTACCCTATGGAAAGGCCACCCTAATGAGCATTTTGGTAGGATAGTCCTCTCTAGCACTATGTTTTCTGACCATAAATGTGATAGTCAATATTATGCATTGCGGGATGTCCTTAAGGGCTTGCCCAAGTGTGATGATAGGGAATGAGCTTAGAATTTGATGTTTTTGTCTTTGATTGAAAGGCTTTGCTAAAGTGACATAATTGTCTATCAGTAGCTCTATTCAAAGGATAAACCTGGAGAAAGCTTTGTATTGCAATTTACTTATAATGAGGAGTGATATTGCATTCCCTTCAATTTTTATGCTATTTTATACACGATATGTTTTGTAGGTAAGTATGCTACTATAATAAACTACATATTTTGAAGATAAATATACTATTGTAGGTAAGTATGCTACTATAATAAACTATATATTTTGAAGATAAATATACTATTGTAATAAATTACTTAGGCAAAGATCGCTGATGTTTTAAATTTCCCGCTTTTGGAAGATCATTCAAATAATAATAAATTTAAAAAAAATATTCACTCAGCTATAAGCCAAAATGCATACCATTTTTTCTTTGAAAATTAATTTATTTTTGCAGAATTCCGATACAGCAAATTGTAGACCATACAAGGGCTGGCATTTGCTAATCCAGCCCTAGGTCAGTCAAGAAATATAATGTAACCGTAATGCCCCCAAGTCAAACATTACTCGAAATATTAGTTAAAACCCTCAGCAAATATACTGTCCTGGACAAGTGTGTGTTGGGCTGAATATTTAACCTTAACTTATATTAGCACTTAGTACTAAAAGGCGGTGCAATGGTTACTCCGATAATAGAACATATTGGACAATACAAATCACAGAATGTAAAAACTGTATTTATTAATGATAATTATTTGTAGTGTAAATGAGTTGTTTTTAAAATAAAAAAATTCTAAATATGAAGGAATGCAATGATTAACTTTAATTGATTGCAATAAATACATTTGTTGTTGACTGAGATGTCTTCTTTGTTGTTGATGTCAATCTTTTGAAAATGGTTTTGACATTCATTGAAGTTTATTTCAGCAAAATGAAAATTCGAGATTTAAATTTATGTACTATATGTAATTGAAGTTTTGTAATAGAAATCATATGAAGCAGAGTGTTGTTGATGTTGGTTATTGGTATGTATTCTTCATTCTTGATATTGACTTGTAAATGAGTTTGTTGATTCTTGGAGTAATTTTCTGCAAAATGAGATTTTGGAAAAGTAAAATTCATGCGTCGTGAATACTTGAAGAAAATATGAGAGAGATTGGACTTGGAATTGTGTACCTTGATTTTTTGAGGGACAGTTGTAATTGAGCTTCCTCTCTTTCTTATAATTGTGTATGGGTTGTTTTGCATTTAGAATATTACTTAAAAGAGAATGTTGGTTGAATGCATAGGCCATTTAATTATTTGACTATGGATATAGCCCTGAATGTCAAACCTTGCTTTCTATTTTTCCAATATCAATTGTTTTTTGTAGTGTTAGACCTTGAGGTTTGTGTATGTTAATAGCCCATACCGTTGTAAATGGTATTTGCATACGATACCTATTGATACAAGTATTAAAGATATATGTTTTGGGTCATCTTGGTTCCATGGCGGCCCTATGTAATTATCAATAATTGTTGTGAAGTACATTAGAACATCTGGTGGTTTGGAGTATTGTAAACGATATTAATAACTTTGCAAAGAGCTCCATTTTCAAGACCTACTTGTGTCCATATGTTGGTTGTGTGCATGATTTGTTGGCCTCTAAATAGTAGCATTTGTTTTTCAAGTTGCTCATCATTAACTTCGACATTTGTTTTGCTTCTTTTGTTTGTTGCAGTACATTCTTCTATTGTGTAGTTTTACTGAATTAATAGTAGTTGAATTGTTCTTACTTATTGTAAGTTGTTTGTTTGTGTTTGACATTAACATTTGCCAATTGTCTTATGTTGGTCATGCATTCCATATGTTTTGCAATGTTTGATGAAATTGTGTTTGTATTGGAGTTTCACTTTGTTGACAAAAGACTGTTTGTAAGTTGACAATTGTTGTAAAGTGGTTCTATGGTGTTTTGATGTTGTAATGTGTTGTGTAGATGGGTTTGTCCATCAGAGGTGGTAGTTGTGAGGTCGCTAATTAAAATGTCTGATACTCTACTTAAGTATACATGTTAGTTGGGAAAGGTTTCTGTTAATATTTTTAGGATCATTGCAAATGTAATAGCACTAGAGTATACATGTTAGTTGGGAAAGGTTTCTGTTAATATTTTTAGGATCATTGCAAATGTAATAGCACTTCTTATATTGTATGTGTATGTGTTTTTCCAAATGCACCTATCTCTTTGTATTTATACATGACAAGGACAAGAAGAGACATGTCCCTTCATGGGACATGTCTATTCATTAATTTATTTTATCAATTTAACTATTTAGTTATTATGAGAATAATTATAATCTAACTTTATATATATATATATATATATATATATATATATATATATATATATATATATATATATATATATATATATATATATATATCATTTCTCATAATAATCATATAGTTAGTATTATTTATTTGACCGATGCTACAAACATCAACAGTTTCACTTTATTATATGATTGATAATGACTAACCACAACAAAGGTTAGTCAAACAAACCCTTGCACATGATCGTTCATGGAAAGCAGAGACATGGAAGTATTCCCTAATCACTTGCACAACGAATGCACTTCAAATTAAGACGACATAACAAAAGATCCAAATATTTACACTAGCTCGCACAAGAATTGTTGCATTCTTTGTTATAGAACTTGACTCTTCACATGTGCACCATCTCACTGCTCAGATGGGAGATTAATGACCCATCATTCACCTATGCCTGACCTATGCTATGTACCATCCTCGAGCATTACCCATTCAACATGTTGGCCATTGCTATCCTTAGCGAATGTAACTATCTCTTACTCCTCCAATAAATCTAATGTCGAATTAGAATATATATTCGTTTCCATATTTCCCTCTCTTTTGACATGTGAAAATTTGAAATTTATGAATGTTGACAAAAGGCTCTTACTTATACTCACTATTTTGGCAAGTTTTCAATTCTCAATTCCACCTTTTATGATTTCTTTTGTTGTAATATGTGAGTCCTCTTCTAGGTGCAACTTGGGGATCGACATACTCTTGCCTAACTTCACTACAAGGAGAGTCGCATTAGCTTATACTTCATTGTTAGTGTCTGAGACAAGGTTTTGTATGTTACATGCTAAGGTGTTCCTTTTCCAATCTTTGGCCGCACATCTAGCTCCCAATGGGCTTGGTTTCTTCGTAGAGGCACCACCAAAATTGATCTTGATCCACCATTTGTCTGAAGAGAAGTTCCATTCTTTCAGACTTCTTGTTAACCTAGAAGGATTAACCTACTTCAGCCCATTAACAAGCCTAAAATTAAATTATGCTTATACTTAATGCTAGTTTGAATTATAAATAATGTTATGGGAAGGCTTAAGGTTATATTTACAATTAGAATTAGTGTCAGCTTTAGGGTTGGGATTAGGCTTATGATTAGAATTCAATTAAGATAAAAATCAAATTATTGTACAATTATGGTTATGTTTAGATTTAGAATTAGTGTTAGGGTTCAATTAAAATTAATGTTAATGTTGGGGTAAAAAACAATGTTAAAATTTTAGTATTATGATTGGAGTTAATATTAGACTTAGGTTTAGGATTAGGGTTAGTATTAGACATAGTTTTACATTGAAAAATAAGGTAGGGTTAATCTATATTTAATTTTTTAGTTAGGCTTTGGGTTTAATTAGGTTGAAGTTTCAATCAATGTTAATTTTTACTAAAGGTCTGTGTTTACTAAGTTTTGTTGTAATATGTGAGTCCTCTTCTAGGTGCAACTTGGGGATCGACATACTCTTGCCTAACTTCACTACAAGGAGAGCCGCATTAGCTTATACTTCATTGTTAGTGTCTGAGACAAGGTTTTGTATGTTCCATGCTAAGGTGTTCCTTTTCCAATCTTTGGCCGCACATCTAGCTCCCAATGGGCTTGGTTTCTTCGTAGAGGCACCACCAAAATTGATCTTGATCCACCATTTGTCTGAAGAGAAGTTCCATTCTTTCAGACTTTTTGTTAACCTAGAAGGATTAACCTACTTCAGCCCATTAACAAGCCTAAAATTAAATTATACTTATACTTAATGCTAGTTTGAATTATAAATAATGTTATGGGAAGGCTTAAGGTTATATTTACAATTAGAATTAGTGTCAGCTTTAGGGTTGGGATTAGGCTTATGATTAGAATTCAATTAAGATAAAAATCAAATTATTGTACAATTATGGTTATGTTTAGATTTAGAATTAGTGTTAGGGTTCAATTAAAATTAATGTTAATGTTGGGGTAAAAAACAATGTTAAAATTTTAGTATTATGATTGGAGTTAATATTAGACTTAGGTTTAGGATTAGGGTTAGTATTAGACATAGTTTTACATTGAAAAATAAGGTAGGGTTAATCTATATTTAATTTTTTAGTTAGGCTTTGGGTTTAATTAGGTTGAAGTTTCAATCAATGTTAATTTTTACTAAAGGCCTGTGTTTATTTAGAAAAAAAATTAGCATTAATATTACAATTATCACACATATACATTGTATATACATATTTGTACACACACATTATATGTGTGTGTGTGGAGATGAAGGCAGATATGAACATGAATATTTATATGTATATGTATATATACACACAATAATGTTAGACAAACTTTTGGCTTCCCTATGAAGCCATTATAAAGTGATGCAGAAAGAACACTCCCATTGCTTCTCAAACAACTTTGAATACCAAAATTTCCAAACAAATACAAACATACAAAGATTGCATAACAAAAAAATCAGTCTTATTCAATTTGCAAATACATTATAAATCTGCATACACATATATAGACAAATCCATCAATGGTTTCTCTCATTCTCATCAATCATACCCTCTACATTCTTTCTGTGCAACCACACACATATTAATGGGTCGATGCTCTGTTCATGTGGCTAGGGAAACATTGCACAAATACATGTGCCTATTTTGATTTTAAATTGTGTGTAGTCTCATCTAGAAATCCAACTTACACATCTGAAATCCAAGAGACATTTTGTCAATCATTTTTGTGCCACTATTTTGAGCTCTCATTTTGTCATTATGAAGGGTGTGTAGTTTGGCTTTACATCCACGAATTGCGTTTGCTGGAAAGTTTTTAAAGCGTAATCAATAAATCCATTTTGTGCATTGCTAAAATGTTCTAGATCTACAATCACCACATTGCATTTTATCTTTAATTCCATAGTTTTTTTTGTTGATATATCTAACCATCTAAACCTCCAATGTTAGCATATAATTCCAATGTCAACTTCTCTATTTGTTGTGAACTACAAATAAGTATTTGCAAAACTAAGAGGAAAGTGATCAAACAAACCAAAATTTGATACAAACAAGTGAAACAAATTATTTTTGGTCAATGTTGATCATAGTTCCACTTGGCATGCTCCTACATCAGACATGCTAGGTACAAAAACATTTGTGAGTAGAACTCCCAAAATGGAGTGGATAGTTGGACTACTCCATCACTATTCCCAACATAGATAACTTCTTCCTTTGCATCTTCCAGTACATAGTTGGGACAGTTGTTGACCTCCTCCACCAAGTGTACCCTCTTCTCCTCTTCCCTCTCGTGGACTCATGTTCACCCATATGCCGTTCTCCTTTGCCAAATACCCTCTGTGCTCTTCCTAGTTTTCATGGGTTTTGACCCACCACAAATCAACCACCTCCACCTCTCACCGACAACATCCTCTACTTTCTCTAGATGCAACCAACTAACTCCCATAGGAAAATCTGCAACTACATCTTTCCCTAGCTTTAACAAAGGTAAATTAAACTCAATATCATAAAGCTCATCAAAATTTACTTCATGCTCTTTCGTTGCCCCAACTTCCACTTCATTCTCATCTTTACAATCTGCAAGCTCTTCACATTCCACCACAACAACCACATCATCCTTGTCTTCCATTATCCCATTTCTTCCATTATCCCATTTCTTTCATTAGACCCTTAAGTGTCTCCATCCACTCTTGTTCTATTGCTGAAAATTGTGCCCAAAAATCTTTTTCTTCAAGCGACACATCACGCTCTTCAATCAATGTCATGAACCCATAATTAAGAAATGAACGATGCAAATATATTTTCTTAACCCGTTAATCGATAATCAACCCCTCGGTCATTTTACTAGATCAATATAAATAAAATATATTTATTGATCAATCTATAATGATAATCAAAATAATATTAATAATATTAATCAATATCAATTATAATACTAATCAATATAATATTACTAATTAGTCCAATTCATAATTAACAATATTATAATATTTATCTTTACATTTAATTAATAATATTATAATAATAATCTTTATATTTAATTAATAATATTATAATATTAAAAATATTATACTACTAACATTATATCTTGGTTTGAATGACTAACTTACCAATTTGTATTATGAAAGCGTCACCATACAAGCAGCGAATGACTGCCTTGGTCATCACCCTGGCTTTTGACTAGACCGATGTGTCCCATAGACACCATACCTCACACATCACAATATTTGGAGTCATATATATGCAAGGAGAATTCGCACAATTAAGGAAAAAAACAACGGGAACATCGAACCCTATCCTCATCACAAACACACCATTACACATAATCCCCATTAGTTGCGATCTTGTGGAGATGTCAAACCATGTTTTTCCCTAGCATATATATATATATATATATATTCGTTCCTATCATTAGACCCTTTCGCACGTACACAATCAACACGTGGATGGGAAATACCACCTCCTTGCCAACTTAACAAAGTATTCCTAGAAGTGGCGTCTTTGGCAATTGCAATACCATCTCTTTAGGAGCAGAAAATCAATAATATTGAGCACAAATACGTCAACCATATAACAAACTTTCACCCATCATTGTTGACAATCATATAATCTATGCGTTATGTGGTCTGCAAGGTCATAGGGCACCGAGATTATCCAACAATCACAATTCCATCTCAAACTCGAATAATGGAAGAATATAAAATTAACTATAATTTATTATTGATTAATTAAGAAATTATAATATTATAGTAAATCTCTATCTCTATCTCTATAATAGTGAAATCAAAAGTATATATGGATTAACATATATACTATCTTTAGATATACATTAATAGCAATGAGTTGGAAATATATTTGAACTAACATATACAACAATTATATATGCTAAGAATAACAAACTCAAAATTATGTGAATGGAGAATATACGTGAAGAATATGTTAGAATTATATATAAATGATCTAATATTTAGATAGTTTATAATAATAGAAATTAGAATTATATATATTAGTTATAATATTCATGATACATTGAAAATAGTAATACTTACTTAGCTAATTCCTTAATCACTCACTAATACGACTAAGTGGGTAGGGAGTTTGTGAAGGGAGATGAGTAATTCGGTCACATTGAGTTAGAGATTCCCAAAACGGGTGTGAACCATGAGGGAACCTCTTGTGGACTGTTTCCATACTTGAGCACAATAATTCTACCACCCACCTTAGGGTTAGTGATTAGGAGATGATTAAGGAATCAAGGCTTATGTATGTATTATAAATCAGTTATTGTTTCTAAATATGGTTTAAATTGTTGATGTTTTGTAGCTTCGGTTAGATAAACACTACGAGTCAATACTAGTGAAGATATATATATATATATATATATATATATATATATATATATATATATATATATATATATATATATATATATATATATATATATATATATATATATATATATAATATCTTATGAGTATTATATTAATTTCTCTAATATATATAATATCTTAAAATTGTGTGTGTGTGTCTATATATATATATATATATATATATATATATATATATATATATATATAATCATAATTATCATTATATTAATTACATAATAATGAATAGACATGTCCCATGAAGGGACATGTCTGTTCTTGGCTCATTCTCAATATAAATGCAAGAGATTGTTGCATTTGGAAAATACATACAATGATATAGTGCTATTACATTTGCAATGATCCTAAAACCTTAACATAAATATGTAATGTCATATGATAATTATTGGGGATTGGTATTCTCCTAGTATGAAACAGTACAAGTCACCATCTCCAAGTACAATTCAAACCCTAATTCAAAATTTTAGAACAAATCAAGAAAGGTCCCAAAAAGGGATCATTCTATACTATGTCATCTTCACTCATTGCAAACAACACCCCTCATTAGGCTCTCGAACAATCTTGGTGACAACCTCTACGTTATGAACTTATTCTTCCACTACATTAATCTCATGACCATCCACTACATCCACATCCTCCAAAGGACATTCATTCACCATCGTGACCATTTCCTCTTCTCTATTCTCCTCTTTGTTCTTGGGTTGCTCTCATTTCTTTCCCTTTACTCATCTCTTGCCTTATCTCCTCCACAAATTATTGCCTTATCTCTTGTGCTTCTCTCTCCAACAATGTTATCCATCTTTGCTTTGTCCCCTTTTTCCATTAAGAGGATCATTAACACACATCTGATTACAAACCCTAGCTTCCTATTTGTTTTCTCCATCAATGACTTTGAGTCTTTCCAACTCTCACTATTATAGGACTACTCCACGCCTACACTATCTCTCAAGTTCTTCTTAGGGGTAAAAGCACAATCAGCTGTCACCTTTTAGGCTAACTTATCAACACAACTGAATTTTAGTATTTCTAACTAAAAATTATTTTTGGTCAACATATGGTCTAGCTAGATTCATTCAAGCTAAGTTAGATAAGTGCTTTAACTTTTCCAATTGGAAATATCTATTAAATTCATGTTTTATACCACTTTGGGTCCAATTACAATAAAAATAAAATTATTTTAGAAAAGTGGCATTTCAATAACTCCTAATCTTTTTTTAAAAATAAAAAAATACCCTTTTGTAGATATCAGAGTCAATAATATCCTCATATAGATTTTATAGTGTTATTAGACATAGTTTATTGTAATTAAAAAATATTGCAAGTAGATATTTTAACAGTCAAGGAGATGTTGATTCGGAGAAAGAAAAAAATAGTAAATCATATTAAATAAATTCAAAAAATATATGGTGCATTAAAGGAGAGAGTCCTCTTCAAGAATATATATTTCTTTTTTTGATTGGGATAGATTTGTTATGCAAAATATGTTGCGAGATAAAAACTGTCAATTTCAGTGAGTTAGAATTTAAATTGTTATAAAAAAAAAAATATAGGTCACAAACCAATTTTAATTTCTTCATGCACTAGCTATATATGTCATATATGACATATTTTGAAATTAGGGGAAAAAATGTTTATTTACATATAATTTTTTGGTGGGAACTAGACCCCTAATTTTCAACATTTTTCAGCAACTAAAAAATCGTCTTTAAAAATTAAAAAAACATATCAATTCTTATTCAAAAAAATTATTAAAAATATTAATCATAAACTTCATCTATTTTATCACATTTAATTAGTTTACATCATCTTCAAATTTCAAACATAAATGTCATTTTTATACTATTAAAGTTGAACAGCTTTGATTTTGTTAGCCTTTTCCTTTGTAAAAGGGTGACAACTTATTGTGCTTTTACTCTTAGATTCTCACTACTTTTCTCTCATTTCATGACTTCTCCCCTCAACTCTTGATTTCTTATGACCTCCACACAATTGCAACAATCCTCTCAAACCAGCTTTGAGACAACTCAATTGCTTCACCTCCACTTGCAGTTCCTAGCACAAACTGCCTCACATTCAGTGCTCTACTTATGCACTTAGGAGAACCAACTCTGACACCTTTTGATGCAAAAAGAAGACTCCCATTGCTTCTCAAGCAACTTTGAAAACCAAATTTTCCAAACAGATACAAAGATTGCAAAAGAAAAAACTAGTCTTATTCAATTTGCAAATACATTACAAATCTACATGCACATCTATAGACAAATCCATCAATGATTTATCTCATTTTGTTGATATATCTAACCATCTAAACCTCCAATGTCACCATATAATTCCAATGGTACCTTCTCTATTTGGTGTAAAGTGTAAATAAGTATTTGCAAAACTAAGAGGAAAGTGATCAAAGAAACCAAAATTTGATAGAAACAACTGAAACAAATTATTTTTGGTCGATGTTAATTGTAGTTACCCCCAAGATGCTCCTGCATCATAAAGAAACTAAACAATTAAATGATTATACTTAAGGGAGAGAATCTTAGATGACCAAAAGAAAGTCAAAGGCAAAGTAAGTCAAATTTAAGAGGAACATGTCTCCAAAATGTCGAGATAAAAAGTTAATAACTATACTTACAAACCAAAGAGAGGAAATTGATGAACATAAGTGAGAATAAGAATAGGTTATAACCCTAGTAACATCATTCAATTGGAAATCCCCATATATTCTTACAATAAATGCCACACTAAATTGCTTACACTTATTTAGAATTTTCATTCATTTAAACTTTATATCAATAAAATTCATGTAATTTATAATTTCACTTATTATATGTCTCCCTATTTATTTTTTATTTTTTATTAAAAATTAATTAGAAACACTTAAACATATTATTGATAATAAAAGTTAATAAACTATATTTATAAATGAGTTATTATAACTCCAATTATCAACCCCCAAACATGAAAGATCACATTAAAAAATATTTAATATTCCTTTAAACTTGCATTAACTTATTTTAGTGGAATGCACCTAGCAAACTAGATGTGATATCATATTGACTCTTATAACATCTTTTTAAAAAGTTGTGTACAAATCCAATGCTTTCATAATTTAAATTCTAGGTCTTGCTCACATTAATTAATACCTTGTTTACTAAGTGTGAAAGGGGACATATTTTAGAGGGATTTAAATAACATTTATTCTTATGCTCTTCTCCTGGGCTTTAGATTCAAGTTATAATCTTAAAAGGGGATTTGATAAATTTTGAGATTTTTGCATTTTTTATTTTTAATCCCGGCTCAAGAAAATAAATGTTATACTAATGGAGCACTTAAGAGAAATATAATGTTTCAACCCTTAAAAGAGCCTTTTGCCTATTATGGATTGATAATACTTTTTTTCCTTTTATAATAAAATATTTTCTATTTTCTCATGTGTATGGATGAACCATATATGCTAACAAATTGAAAAAGTTTAAGAATGAATGAATGAATGATTTTAATGACATCCACGAGACCAAACAACCCAAGGGACCACCTGATCATGTTAACTGCTAGGGTTGCCATTGCACCAAAAGATCGACCTGTTAATGCTCGATACAACCACAAGACTTATAGAAGACACAAGAGGCGGTTAAGCCATGTTGCAAACCCTGCGAGGGATGTTGGCTCACTACCAACAATCCCCCTCCCAACATCACTCGCTGTGGCCTGCATGGATTCGAACCTGTGACCAAGCTCTTATACCACTTGTTAACCGTTAGGGTTGTCGTTGCACCAAAAGATCGACTTGTTAATACTCGATACAACCACTAGACTTATATAAGACACAAGAGGCAATTAAGCCACATTGCAAACCCTACAAAGGACGCTGGCTCACTGCCAATAGATCACAGTCATAAGCTAACTCTAGATTCTTTTCTAAGTCAGACCTAAGAGGGATTAAATGTACGTTTCACTTTGAAAATAAATAAAATGAAATGCTTTAGGTGAAGATTGGATTTGATAGCAACTTAAGTTTCTTCATTGGTATGGTAATGTACTTGTAATATTGGCCTTAAAAGATGAATATCATTAAGGTGTGCAAATTTTTTATATTTTTGTTTGGTATTATGATGTATTAAATTTATGTCGTTAATATTTTTTTGTTGAGGTTTCATAATATATCTATACAATAATAAAATCAACAATTGTACATGATTAATTAATAGTTGTGTAATTTGTCAATGTTTTATCATTATGTCAATATATCATATGATTATTACTTTTTAAACCTAATTGACAAATTTTATTTGATTATTAGTATTGGGTGTTCAAGAATTATGAGCTCTCACACAATTTGTAGTCCTATACTAGTTAAAATATTAAACTTCAAATGTAAAGTATTATCTATTGTCTTTAATTTTGACATCATAAAATTGTGGCAACCCTACATAATTTTCTTATGGATTCGTACGTATATCCTCTATGTTTTTTATGTTTTGGATAATGCGTTATAATGACAATTTGTCATCCCTAAAATGTCCTTATTTTGCATGCTTCATGCATTTTTTTTAGGGTTTATGTCAAGTTAACCACCTTATCGCTTGTCAGGACAAGTTTTTCTTTTCTGACTGCAAGCGCTTGATTTTTGACAATCTTCAAGTCTTTTTCTTTGTTTTTCCCTTTCTTGATAGTAGTTTTTAATCTTGTTTTTCCCTTCAGTCAATAGCCCTTTGAATTTCGCTTGTTTTGAGCTATCTTAAACGTCAAATGGAGTTGTATAACTCAAGTTATGATATAAAAGGTATGGTTTTTTAGGCTGATTGCATGTTCTATGGAAAATCTTTCAAAAGTGGGTTTTTCATGATCAATTGCATAAATTTTAATTATATTTAATATATAAGATGGATTTTGATGTCCATTTTTGAATTTCAACTCATTTCGAGTTGATTTAACTATAATTTTTAATGTTTTTATGAAAATTGGCTCTTTTGGTCTAATTTCATGTTACTTTATTAAAACTATAGTTATATATTAAATTTAATTAAAATTAAATCACTTAAGTTTACAGAGGTGGGGTTTTTGTTATTCTTAGCATATTATTTATGTGTAAATCACTTTTCAAAACCCACTTTTGAGTTTAAGCGATTCAACCATTAAATACACACTTTTTACATGCAATTGCATATGTTTATATGTTTGCTTAAATGAAAAACATATGAAAGTGGCTTTTTCTAAGTAAAAAGCATGTTCTTTTAAAAACATGTAGTTGTCTTCCAAAAGAGCGTATTTAATCCTTTTGAAATGCAAAGTGTTGTTTCTATATGAAAAGGTATGTCTAAACTACATATTTAAAGACAAGTCATGAAGTGTGGTTTTTGAAGTTAAAAACATATATTTTCAATATGTATTGCACTTGAAAAGTGCATTTTTAATGAAAATACACTAGGGTGTTGATTTTGAAGCCATTTGCATGTTTCTCTTAACATGTTTTTACATGTTTAAAGTGCGTATTTAACCAATACTCTTGGGGCGTCACTTTTTAAGTCATTAGTATGTCTTTTACATATGCAAAGACAAGTTAAAAAGTGTGAATTTAACCAAGCAGCCATGGACGTCGAATTTGAAGGCATTTACAAGTCTTTTTAAACATGCATTTGCATCTTAAAAATGCGTTTTAACTTCCCTTTGGCTATGTTTTTTATAAGTGGTGATTTTTCAAGAGGAACACGTGTTTTTTACTTCCAAAAACCCACTTATTTTGGGGGTTTTTGAGAAAAATGAGATTTTGAAGCAAAGAATCACAAGATTCATGGTCAAAACTCAATCATTTTTGCTCCCCATAGGGTCGATTTTGCACTAAATCTCCCAAGGATCATTCTTGGCTACTAAAAAATGAAGATTTGAAAGGATTTTGTTCACAAAAACAACCCATTTAGAGCATGTTTTTGGGTGCTTTTGCTAAAAAATGACCCATTTTTGGCTATTTTTCTTCATCAAATCCAAACATTTTTCTTCCAAGGTGAGTTCTTGGGTATTGTTTATAATTTGCAGCTTGTCTATCATTCTTTTTAGTTGCATTTGATGCCCTAAGGTGTCATTTTTTACCATCATTACATATGCATTTGAAATGGTCGAATTGGTTGCTATTTCCTTGCATGTTATCTCTCTTTTCTTCCCATTTGGCCATTATTGCATATTCACTCTCCAAAATAGAAGGAAAAATACTAGGAAAGAAGTCTATATATAGTTTTTAGATCTCATCTTTCCTAAATCCGAAAATCCTTTGGATTTATTTCAGATTTTGTCCAAGATTTGGAAAGATTTCTTCTTGAGGATTGAGGTAATTTTTTCCTTAAGTCTTTTTCCTAATTTCTTCCCAAGGTTTCTTGTTAACATGTAAGCTTTCATTTTTAGATTTACATGTGTTTGAATTCATGATCCTTCTACTTCTATCTTTCATAAGTTGCATATGCAAGAGTCTCTACTTGCTTGCATATGCAATTGGGACTAAAAACCTTGTTCTATGATGAAAAAAGGAACAAGTCCATGCTTGTGTACACATGCATTATCCTTCAAAAAACCCACTTGTATAAACCGTTGTCCCTACCTATTTAACCGCTGCCATATGACTTAAAACTCATGATGGCGGTTAAGTCAACTCGCTTTTAAATGAAATTCGTTGCTCCATTATAAGAATAAATGATATCCATTCATTTCATTACCTTTTATCCTTCATAATTCTTGTTGTCCACATATGCAATTACTCTTAAGAAACCTATTCTTGGGTTTTCTTTATCATTTTTGAGCTGAAACCAGTCCATTTCTTCAATTACCAGCTATTTGCATACACCTTCAATATCCCAAGCTCTTCCCTTTGTATCAAAATTGTATAATGGATCCATCTCATGAAGATGTTATCACCTTGTGGTTTTCATGTCACATGCTACATGATCGGAGATTCAAAGAAAGATTTTTGGTTTCAATTTTTTTTTATTGTATTATTTTTAAAAACAATGCAAGTTTCTCCCAAGAAGAGATGTAGGTTCCTCCTCATCATGTAAATGCAAGCTAAAAGACCACCTCCAATCATTTACATATAGCTACAAATGGACCTCTAAACCCTGTTTGTGGGTGACAAGTGCTCTCCAAAATGGCATGTAATGGGATTTAAAAACCCCATTTACAAGAGATAAATCTTCCCATGCTAGTGCAAAGAGTTGAAGACTGGAATGTTGCGGGCATCGAATGCTTTCAAGATAGAGATACTTTCCAAGGAAATGACCATTATGATACAAGACAACCAAGGATGTAGGTTCCTATTCCAGATCAAGATGCTTTCACCAAACTAGAGCATATCAACCGTTAGGCATCCTGTAGCAATATGAAGACAAATGAAGGATGATGTAATAGGTGTTATGTCAAACACTTATAATATTTTGATCATGCATTTGTAATTTGTAAATCGACAAATTAAATGTTAAAAAAAAGATGTAATTGCATGTGATAGTATCAAGTGCAAAGTTGTAACATGTAATCAAGTTGCAAGTGCATTAGAAGTACAACTTTGAATAAGTCAAAGTTAGTTAGTTAGAGAATAAGTCAAAGCGGTTAAGGGTTTTCCCCTTCCTACTCTACCTTTCTCTCCACTCTTTTCCTATATAAAGGAGGGAGCTCATTGTAAATAATCATCTTTTGGCAAGGCAAGAAAATTCTGCTAGTTTGTATCTACACTCTAAGAATTTGAGCTTAGATTTAAATTTGAATTGCTTTCAATAAAAGGGGCAACTTTCTTTCAAAATTTGTGTTGATTCAAGGTGTTATGTGACAACATTTTTTGAATATTGATTGTGAGTTTTGGAGTTTTTCTCAAGAGGGATTTGAATTCAATTATGCAAACTTTGAGTTGCCTATTGCATTCAGAGCCAATTTGAACTTTTGAAGACTTTGTGCTGCAGGAGGACAAATTGCGATAGTTTAATAGTGGCTGCAAGTACTATAAGTTGAAGACTTTGAGCTTCAAATTTTGGTGTTTTATTTTAATTTTAAGATTATTAGTGAGAGACTTTGAGCCTCACTATTAGTTCTAGTTATTTTTCAAATAGGATTAATTGCAAGAGATTTTGGGCCCTTGTCTTAATGCACCAAATATAATCATAATTGTTACCTTAGGAGTTCATCTTACGTCAACTACTGAGTCACCAGTATTATCGTAGCGGTAAGAGATCTTTGTAGAATTAGAAAGTTGTTATTGCTTGTGAATCTTTCCTTAAAAAAGAGGAAAATATTGGAAGAATCACCCTTTTAGTTAATTTCAGTTGAAATCCTATTGAAGCCACCTGTGGTAAGAAAGTAGTCTCCCCTATTACTGAGAGGAGAGATTTATCTCACTATACTGTTGCCTAAAGTTACAATTTTGTAAGGTGTAGTCTTAGTGGCTTACAAAATTTTTAGCCAACACTATCAAAGTTACAAGCATTCACTCGACTATTGGATCCTCTCCCTCAAGTAAATAAATAATAATAAAAAAAAGAAGCTACTTTAACTACATGAGTTAAGATAAGTTATTATCTAGAATAAATTTTTAAACAATTATAGGAAATTAAGTAAAAATAATGATAATTAAAAATTTGATGTAAATGGATTGGGGGCCTAGTTCAATTGGCAAGAACTTCATATTATAGGCACGAGGTCACTAGGTCGAGTCTCCTTCTAGCCCATGTGGTACTGGAGGGCGTGTTGTGTCAATGCCATTGATCATGTTAAAAAAATTATTTGCATCACTATAGTTTATGGGGGGAAGGGGTTCGATACTTGATTCCTGTAGTCTAAAAAAATGATGTGGATAAATTGTGATAGATAAATTTAAATGATTTATTGATGTTTAAAAAAAATTAGAGTAAGGAAAAATCATCAAAAGTACTCTCTATCTATTCTAATATATCACTTCCATGACTATAAGATCATTGTCCAACTATAAATTTGACCCTCATAATTACATGCTAACCTACCTACACATATTTAATTTACATAATATTTTAATATTTTCTCTCAAAGTCTATTGACGTTTGCACCTTTTGTTTACATGAAAACTTTGTTGTGCAGAGTTACAATTTGTTAATGGAAGGGAATATATTTTCCCTTGACCCAATCCCTAGGATGTCAACTCAAAAGCTTTGGAAAATGATTGAGAAAACCTGAAAGTATGCAAGAGATATCATAGATGATGAAGCAAGAGATAAATGTACTGGTAAATGATTTGATTAAATGATCATTGATTTTTTTTTAAAAAATATGATTTCTAAGCTTCGCCGCATATGTAAAAATAAACTAGAGTTAGTTCTCAAATATAATTTGACAGGTGGCAAGTGCAATGCTTCATATTTTGAGTTTGTAAATGATGATTAGTTGAAGGGCTTGAGAGTAATCTAAATTCAAATTTCATGTCTCAAGTATTATGGGTCATATCCATTAATGTATGATTGATCTAGTTTAATCCCACAAATCACACATCAAGTTATACTAGGGAAGAAAATAAAATTTGAGGATAAAAAATAGTCCTAGATAATTTGAAATCAATTCACATAGGATTCTTCTCAAACAAACTCATTATTGTAGGCATGATTATTATATTGGTCTCATTATTTATTATTTTGATACTTGAATTAATCATTTTAGAATGTTAATAGAATGTTCAAAGTAATTACTTTTGATTGTTTGTGGCATTTGTTTTGTCAATTATAATAAATCATTCTTTGTTATGGAAAAGACAATGTAATGACAAATAGGTTCTTAGGTAATTGTAGGGAACCTACAGTTTGCACTCTTAAATAAGTGTCTAGTGCTTTATATTGATGTTTGGTACTAGGAATAGGGGCTAACATTATACAAACATTACATGGAATGAAAAGCTATATCTCCCTGCCAATTTATTATATTATGTGTTCCATCTTAATTATTATGTTATTTGTAGTCTGTTTTATTTATGTTTACTGTGAGTATTAAATACATACTTTGAAGGGAGTAAATATTTTGGTATCATTTATTGATCAAACTTGGAGATCTAAAGGAAGGCCAATAGGCGGGATGAAAAAATAATGGGCCAAATGTTTGAACAAGTGATAGAGATTGGATGTGACGATGAGGACAACAGGGAATAAACCTGAGAGGATCAATTGGAGGATTTGGTGCATGTGTGGGAAGTTTTCATCAATCAATATGTCTAGAGGGAGGCTCGAGAGAGAGTGGTCCCTACACACATGATAAGAGATAAAATATTGATGCAAACTATAGTCTATAATCTTTTGGAAAGTCTTCCAAGGTTTTTGGCCACAATTTGATTGAATTACAAGAGCAACGTGAGGAGAGGAAACAAGAGAAATGCCATTAACATATACTAGAACATTGTGAGGAAATAAAATAGAGGGAGGAGGAAGAGTGTGACATAAAAATATGGTGTACCTCTAACAATTCCATCAATTTATGCCCCTTCTACCAGACAAAGACACAAGACTATGTACTAGGAGAGAGAAAGAAGTAGATGAGGGAGAGAGGGGGGAGAAGCATGTGTGAGAAGATATCTTTGAATCAAGGAGCATAGTGAAAGGCAACGACATTTAAAGAGAATCATTGAGAAGTCTCAAATACCACCACAAGGAAAAATTTGAAGTGTCATCTAAAGTCATATTAGAGAGAGGTTAGAGCCAATTGGCAGGGAAGGCGAGACACAACGTATGTGGCACGAGTGGGAGGAGATTGCCAAAAAATTACCACTCCCTAACCATGTAGGAGAGGATCTTGCCGACCAAACAAATAATCTATCTATACAAGAAATTATAGACGAAGAAGACTTAGAGTCTACCTCCACACAAAGTGAACCATTAGTGTACTCCACATGCAATAAAGATTCTAAAGAGAGAAAGCTTGAGAGTAAGGTAGTTAAATTATTCGAGAGCACCATGTTGGGTATGGAGAGCTTATTCATATTGAAGGAGTTAAGGATAGGGGGTTTAGAACCAAATAATTAGGGGAGAAGGCAATAATAGTAGAAGGGAGTTGAACAAGGTGTGGATGATGCAGGTCGAAGTATAGAGAGCTTGCATGTGACTGGGAGCACAAGTGAGGCACAAGAATGCTAAGAAAGATACACTATATTCTATTCTAACACACACAATGTTGATCTTGAGCTAAAAAGACGATGAACACTCCAGGGGAAAAAGATCCTTAAATTTAGAGAGGATGGATCAGAGGACCCTATTCACCATTGTAAGACATTTGTGACAATATGGGAAGCCAATGGTGAAGATGACCATGATTATTGGTTTAAGGAATTCCCTACCACTCTACGGGGAATCGCCATTGACTGGTACACAAACTTACCAAGAGGATGTATAATAACTTGGAATGATCTCGAGAGAGAATTCAAAGAAGAATTCAAACTGCTATGAGATGATAAGGAAATAATTATAGAAATCTATAACATGAAACAAGGAAAAATTGAGAATGTATATGCTTACAATTGTAGTCTCACACAATTGCTTGGTAAGTTGGAAACCCAATTAGCCAATGAGCTAAAAAGTGGTGGTTTATTGAAGGATTGATCCCTTCTCTATAGAAAAAAGATAAATTTGGTACGGGCCCCTCTTTGTACACTGATGCCTACAATCAACCAATTAACATTGAGATTGAGAGAAAAATATCTCGAGGGAAGAAGACTGGTGATGATGGAAATATAGATGAAAGAACCGATGGTGAATTTAAGACCATACAAAACTTGAGAAGAGACATGATGCAGATTATGGAGTCAAGGACCAAAAAAAAAGAAGGTACGAAGGATGGCAAGGATTTGTGGTGCACTGATTGAAAATTTCAAGGTCGTATGAAGGTTAACTTCCCAAAGAAGTTGTTTTACGATATTTGTCAACTAATGGGACAATCCATTAAGGTGTACCCATACAACTTAAAGGCCAGGAAAAAAAAAACACTCTTCACCCAAGGGAAGAAAGTGACCCCACTAACCACACCGCCAAGGCCACTTGCCAACTCCAATGCCTCACCGGGTGGATACTGCAACAATCGGTGAGAGAATAGAAACAACAACAACAAAAATAATACACCCAAAAGATGAATCTAGTATGACATGAATGGATGACCCGTGATCCAATATTAGATATGTAATGAGTGGGGTCACTTCTTGTGGGACTATTAGAGCGGGAAGGGAAATGGAAGTATGTTGTACAAATGGTGTGGTTCGGATAACCATGAGGATATCGATTGCTTGAAGTAGAAGTAAGTAATTTTTCTAGAAATAAAAAACCCTAAGGAGGAGGTACTGGCGATCACAAAACTTTAGATCAAGAAAAAATAATACCCTGACCCCGTATATAGAAGGAAAGAATATGGGAATCCAAGGCCGATATTGAATGGGTAATGGAGGAGGAGAAAAGAACCTTGCATGATGTTTCCAGTACTCTCTTATGGTCAAAGTCTAAAAAATCCATCATGAGACAAATATTGCAAGCCACCATACCCATATGGGCATTATACCTTTTGGAGACTATGCTACAATTAAAGGTGGGCATTACCAATGTAGTTGGTAATAGCATAATTGGCCAGGAAAATGGCAATCTGATAGAGGAAGAAAAGAAAGTCCCACTAATGACTTGATATTGCTGGTTGTAGGCATTGGGAGGAAACTTGTTGTGGTAGAGATGTAAATAATGAGATGGAAGCTATCAAATACAATTATTGAGGGAGGCTCTGGTGTGATTTTGAAAATTTATCCCTTTGGCTACCAAAATTACAATTGGTACGTGCCAACCAACACAAAATTAAACCAATTGGAACACCCATGGCCCAAAAGGCAATCATTGACACCCAACACTTTTTCTTAGATTTAGTTGTCATCCCATTGGAAAAGAAGGCATATGATTCCCTACTCAAAAGAGGTTGTCCAGTCATAGCAAAAGAAAACCATATCTAGAAGAAGAACACACTCTCTATCAAAATTGACAGAAGAAAGTATGTCATTAGCCTACATAATTAAGTAGTTAGTTAGGAACTAGTATCATACTTAGAGTTTGAAGGTGAATATTTTTACATGGAAGGAGGGAGGATGGAACCCAATGATGAGGGGCATTGGAACTCAAAATTTTCTCAAAAGATGAAACAAGTTCCCTCAGTGGGCTATTCCATTGGTAGATGGAGGACTATGAAGTCTTCCACCTTGGATGCAATATTTTAGAAATTAAGGAAATGGAAGAAGTGGGTGCAGAGAGTGACACCTTCCCTCCTAAATACAAGGAGTATACAAAGGGGCTAGTGAGAGTGGATGACATACCTGACAATTGGTTTAGAAGATAAAAAATGATAAAGTACGAGGAACCATACATAAAGGAGGTCAACTAGGAGCATGAAGGACCAAATAAGAAGGGATAAACCAAAGTGCTAGATGAGGAAAGAGGCACTTATAAGTTAAATGCAATAAAATTATTCATGTCAAAAGAAAGAAAGGCAAAAGTAAAGAAGATGAGTGAAAGTACAAGGAATCCAAAAAGAAGCTTGCGCCTATATAAAATAAATCCATCCTAGATAAGTGGCAGGTTTTACAATTGCTTAAGTGTGAGACAGAGAAGAGAAAAACTAGTGTTGTACATGTCTCACCCTAAGATGTAGAAGTATGTGGTTCATTCATATGAATGCAATCTACAAGAATCATATGGGAAAAACATTGCATGTGAGATGTATAGTACGATACTGAGGATGGAAAGGAGTCTATATGGGGGGGAGGATGGACCAAATGTTTTTTTGAGTCATACAAAAGCACACACCAAGAGAAACATCATATATGTATAGGTGTGTCATACAGAGGCAAAAACATCATACATTATGAGAATTAAAGGAATGTCAAAGCCATATATTGTACAAATATTGTCAAGGAGGAGCCATACATGAGAGAGATAGTATTGTGTGGTAGGGGTTGGAGTGTCACTATAAGGAGTTGTGCTATATAGGAAACCTCTTGGGATAAAATAATTGTTGTACAAGGTTCCTTGTTTTGAATGACATCATTATCATATGGTCCATCAAGTAAGTCGCACGTCATTATCAATACAAAGTTCTTGCACCGTATGTCATATGTCTAACTTAGTATTATTCATCCTTATGGTTGCAACAATTTCTTGAGTTCTAGTACTTTGTTCAACAAGAAGGAAGAAAGAATCCTTCAACCATTAGCAAAAATGGAGAAGGTGGTTATAGAAATTTAGGAGGAAAGTACACAACATGAGGGGAAGGGGAAGTCATAGTGGCATAAAGGATAGTACCAGTAGTGGATGACTAGGGATCCAAAAGATCTATAGTGTCTACCAAAATTATATTCTCACCATCACAGCTACCACCCACTTTGCATTTGGTCACGCCACATGAATCAAGACAATTCCCTTCGACCCATAGATTTGGGCCAACAAGCGAATGTGTTATGACTGAAGGTTTAGTCCCTATAGCCATAGGTGTGGTCCCTATAGTTGAAGGTGTTGTATCAACCCAAGGTTCAGTCCCTACAACTGAAGGTGTGGTCCATATGGCCAAAGGTTCAGTCCCTATGATTGAAGGTGCGGTCCCTACAACCAAAGGTGTAGTCCCTAAAACTAAAGGTGGTATCCCCATAGTCAAAGGTGTCATACCTACGCTTGAAGGTTCAGTACCTATGGATGAAGGTGCAGTCCCTATAGTTGAAGGTTTGGTCCCTACAATCGAAGGTGTTGTCCCTATAACACAAGGTTTTGTCCCTACAACTGAAGGTGCATTCCCTACAGCTGAAGGTATTATCCTTTTGACCAAAGGTTTGGTCCATATGGACAAAGGTGTAGTCCCTATGACTAAAGGTGCAGTCCCTAAAGCAAAATGAGTTATCCCTACGATCGAAGGTTTGGTCCCTACAACTGAAGGTTTATTCCCTATGATGTAAGGTTTAGTCCCATGTACCACATGAGCTAGTGATGAAGGAAGGATGTTACATCTACACCCCATGATGTTGTCGAGGATGTGGATGTGGATGGAGATGGAGGAGGCACAATAGGAGGTATTGTGATACCTATGTATACATGATGAGATGAGGTTGAGACAAAGTTGGATATCTTTTTGGAATATTTTGAGATGGATGTCATGAAATTCCACTACCCTCCCCCACCTTACTAATGGTCTAGCAATTCCAAGAAATAGGCATCCAATATGAGCCCATAGATGGGGGTACATAATCCTTCAGGTATGCATTAATGGGGTAGTCGTCATCCTACATTACTATTTTTCTAGCATCCACTGTCCCTATTTTTTGTTGTAGCGAAGTGTCTTCCCAATGGGCACTTTCTTCTTCAATTCCAATCACTTTCTCTCTTTTGTTGGTAGTACATCAGCCCATTTTTTTAAATTTGGAAGATGACTAATTTTTGGGTGGGGCTGATGTTGGCAATAGTTTCACCAATTATAATAAAATATGTTTTTTTGTGTAAAAGGTAATGTAATGACAAATAAGTTCTCAGGTAGTTGTAGGGAATCAATGGTTGGCACTCGTAACCAACCATCAAGTGCTTTATATTGAGGTTTGGTACCAACAACAAGGGATAGCATTTTATATAGATTACATGGAATGAAAAGTTATATCTCTCTGCCAATTTATTATGTTATGTGCTCTATCTGAATTATTATGATCTTTGTATTTTATTTATATTTCTATTTACTTTGATTATTAAATACATACCTCAAAGGGAGTAAACAATTGTGTTAACTTATGTTGAATGTATTGGAGTGATGATGACTTTGTTTAATCTTTGATCAGATTATTTAAATTAAAAATTCTTGGTTAATAATTCACAATGCTAATTACGTTCTTGAATTTCTTTGAATGGTTTTGAGCTTAGTATTTAATGATCTATGTATATTGTATTATGTTTTTTGTTAAAGAATTCTTCACTTATATGTTAATTAACTCTTTTTTTTTGCATTTGAATGCAAGAAAACTAAAAAAATTCTTTTTTATTAGAGTTTTAGAGTGTAATGTAAATTAATTTAATAAGTCAAAATAAATAAATTTTAATTAAAATGACTCTTTTGTTGCATTTTTTTTTTCAAATTAATAATATTAAACTATGTCAAAAAAAAGATAGACCAGTTGTACTAAAATTCTTTTTATTTTTTGCTAAAATAATAGTAGAAGAGTAGCAATATAAACTTTTCTTTGTACAAAGGAAAAATAAACAAACATCATTGTAACTCTTTTATTTTTCATAAACAATATCTTAGCATTTCAACATACAAGAGGGAAAGAGTGAATTGAATATATGTCTTTTAATTCTTTAAATTCAACAGTGAAACATGTAAATATTTTTACCTTTCTTGAATTTCTTTGTGTTTGAATTTTAAAATAAAATATCATGCAAGAATTATAACTACTAAAGGTTTCACATGTAAAACTTTGATGCACGTGCAAAGGTTAGTATGTTCTTCAAGTAGAAACAATAAACTCTATTTTTTAACATTATCTTTATTATGAAGAAGCTGCGATATATTTCATCTACATAAATAATGACATATATAGAATAATCATAAAGAGTGAATAAGAGAAGTATAATAAAAAAGAGGAGACATATAACCTAAGAAAAGCCTAGCCTCCAAAAATGTCAAAGGAATGTCAAAGGAAGAACCTTAATATGAATATCAACGCTCTTCTCTATTTAGAAAAATTAGCAACATAACTTTGTAACAATATAATCCTTAATGTCCATCTCAATCCATCAATATATAAACTTAAGGAGGCCTTACGAATCACCAAAAAACAATTCCATGGGCCCAAACAAAGTCTACAAATATGATGGAAAGAATTAGAATGACTCACATCGTATGACGAGTCCATGACCTATTAATAACATATTACCTTACACATCTACCATAGCCTACTGTTAAATTTTGGATCAGATTTGTATATGGTAGAATTTTAAATTGTATGGTCTAATTTCTATATCATATCTTTGATTATACATATAGCAATTTGTTGCTGATAAATATATCATAATTAATAATAGTGAATTAATGTCTTCTATATATAAATATCAAGCAACATGTATTACTATCAATGTGTGATAGTATTGAATTTTAATTCAGAGAGGAACCCAAACTACATATATTATTATCACGATGGTCGAAGATTCTTTTACTAATTGATTTTTGTATTGCATATTATCAACCTTGATCACACATAATATATGTTAATGTAGAGTCATGTCCACAAAGGGACATGACCCCACCACATTGTTATCGGTCTCCATGATTAATTTCGGTCTCCAATATGTTATCGACTTGTTAATCGATCTTCATTGATTGATTTAATTAATGGTATTTATTTAGTCGGTATTCATAATCACTATATATTATATTCTCATAGTCGGTTATCTTTATTAGAATAATTAATATAATAATTTTTCAATTACACACACACACACACACACACATATAATAAAGAAGTCATTCTTTACTATATATATGCATACATATGTATATACATAATAATTATTACATTATTAATTATGCTAATAATAATCTTGACATATGGAAAGTACTTATGCTTATGATTTCAATAACATGATTATTTTCTCTGATGCTACAAATCATCAACACTCCCTCTTACCAAGGGATGATAATCACAAAATAATGAAGAAGAGCCACACAAGGTGTGGAAGAGACATCACCTTAATGTAATATCAAGATTTATGTGACATCCACCACAATGATGTCATCTCATGATATCAAGAGTGTTGGTCTACAAATATTAAGTTCCATGATATTCACCAAAGAATCAAAATGTCCATAATGGTATGTGCACAAGTATCAACCATATGATACCTACCATAGGGACATTAATTCACATCTTATCCATGAATGTTAATCCACCATGACATATCTCTACAATATAACTTGTAGACATCAATATGATGATATCCACTGCTTAGTTGATATAGATTTATAAGATATGATCTATCATGATCTACTTAGATATCAACCATATGATATCCATCATGATAGAAGGTTATGTTATTGTAAGATCGTCACCTTGCAATAACTACCATAAGTACAAGTGATAATCATTTAGAATTTGTCACTTCTTAATGATGTACACAAGGCCCATGAAGTCACAAAATAACACTCATGACAAAAGAATATAAATAGAGACATTTTATTAGTAATCAATGAAGCTGAGACTCATTCTCATAAATTAAATTTCAACCATCCCAAGCTTACCTCTGAAGTATTATACCTTTGTTCTTGCAAGAGGCTTGGTGAGGATGTTTGATGTCTGATCATCTGTACTAATATGTCTCAACTCAACTACATTTCTCTCCACCATGTCTCTAATGTAGTGATAAGGTATCTCAATGTGTTTAGATCTGTTATGAAATATTGGGTTCAAGGAGAGTTTTATGAAACTATGGTTGTCATAATGGATGATGGTAGAATCTAGTGGTTTCATGAATAATCGGACATGGAGTTTTCTCAACCATACTACTTCTCATGCTCCCATAGATGCTGCAATATACTTTGCTAAGCTCTGAGTAACTCACAATTTCTTTCTACAAAACTGGGATATCATAGTTGATCCTAAACTGAAGCAACATCATGAGGTGCTTTTTTGATCCACAATATTTCCAGCCCAATCTGAATCAGTGTACCCATGCAAGTTAAGCTCTACATATTTATATCTTAATCCATATCTAATTTTTCCATTGAGACACCTTAAGATGTGTTTAGATTCTACTAATTGTAATTACTTTGGTTCACACATGAAATGACTAAGTGCATTCACTGCATAACAAATATATGGTCTGGTGTTTACCAAGTACATTAGAGATCCAAGTATCTATCTATAGAGGGTAGGATCTACATTCTCTGAGTCATAAAGTTATTCTTTTATCTTGTGAAGCTTCATTTCCATCGAAGTAGACATAAGCTTGTAATCCATCATCCTGAATCTTTTCAGGATGTCAATAGTATACTTCCCTTGATTTAGAATAATGTAATTTTGTCTGTTGCCATACTTCTAAACCTAGGAAGTATTGAAGAATTCCTAAATACTTCATGTCAAATTTGGATGCAAGATCTTGTTTGTATTTAGTGATGAGATGATCTTCTCCTTTGATTAATAAATCATCAACATAAAGAATAAGAATTAACATATCTCCATTTATTATCTTGAAGTAGAGATTTGGGTTTGCATAATTTTTGGAAAAACCAAGTTTTGATAGATAATGATCTATGCTTTCATACCAAGCTCTACGATCTTGTTTGAGACCACATAGTGCTTTCTTCAATCTACATACATGGGATTGTTTCACATGCACTAAAAATCCTTCAAGTTGTTCTAGGTATACTTCTTCTTCAATCACAACATTTACGAAGGTGGTCTTTACATCCATTTGATGAATTTTCCATCCTTTAGCTACAAAAATAGAAATTACAACTTTGACTGTGGTATATCTGGAAACTAGAGCAAATGTTTCTTCATATTCAATACCTTCTTTCTGAGAGAAGCCTCTTGCAACAATCCTAGCCTTGTTTTTTCAATGCTTCCATTAGCTGCATGTTTGATTTTAAATAACCTCTTGAAGGAGACCAATGATTTGTCTTTGGGTCTAGGTACAATATCCCATGCATCATTCTTCAGAATGGATTTATACTCTTCTATTATGGAATCCTTCCAAGTTTGATGTTGAAGGGCTTCATCAACATTAGAAGGATCTAAATTTATAAGTTCACTTATGAGTGCAACATAACTGAAAAATATATTTTTTCTTTTTCTTTCTCTGAAAGTTCCTGGAGGGGCTGCATATTTTCCAGCTTCTTCAATCATCTTCCTAGCCCATAGAGGTCTTTTATTATTTACTCTAGATTCATCAGAGGTATCCATGGGTTCAATGAAATTATTCCCATCTATGATTCCTTGAGTCTCCCTCTAAATCTCAGAAGAGGGATCCTTTTGAGGATCTTTATCACTTATTTTTATTTTCATCCTTGGATCTTTTAAATGCAATATCTTCTTCAAATGTCACATCTCTTCTTAGTTCAATGTGTCTTTGTCCTTGAATGTAAATTCTATAATATTTAGAGGTTTCACTATACCCAACAAAGATTCCCTTCTTCCTAGAGGGTTCTAATTGAGACCTTTTCTCTTTAGGAATGCGAATGTAAACTGGATAGCCAAATATTCTCAGGTGACTTGTATTAGGTTTAATTCTAGTGAATTCTTCTTTAGGGGTTTTTTTTCTATATGGAAGTAAGAGAATATATTCTAGATGTATATGATAGTATTAGATGCTTTAGCCCAAAGGTAAGTTTCTAGGTTTTGATCATGCATCATGGCTTTTGTAGCCTCAACAATAATTATGTTCTTCCTTTCTGCAACTCTATTTTGTTGAGGGTTATACAAAACAGTGAGCTCCCTCTTAATCTCAACATTTGTACAAAAGTTTTGAAAGATTTCTGAAGTGTATTCCCTCCCATTGTATATTCTTAGTGCTTTAGTTCTTTTCCCTAATATGTTTTCTAATAGAGCCTTAAATTCCTTAAACCTCATAAGGATTTATTTAGACTTTTTACATTTTAGAAAATATATCCATGTCTTCCTAGAGTAGTCATCTACATAGATAATATAATACAAAAATCCTCCTCTGAAGGGAACATACATAGGTCCACATAAATTAGAATGAACAAGTTCTAGTACAATTTTGGATTTACTTTTACTGTTGTGAAAAGTGATTTTTTTTTTCTTCCCTAATGCACATCCTTTGCATGTCCCTTCATGTTTAGGTTTGAGATTAGGTAGTCCTGTTACCATCTTCTCTATAGAGGGAAAGCCACAAAAATGAAAATGTCCTAGTGTTCTGTGCAAAATTTCACTTGTATTGGTTGACTCATTAATTAAGGCTTGAGAGGGAGAAGTACATAGCTTGTAGAGGGATCCATGACATATTCCAACAGTATGAGAATTTTTCATGTTTGAGTTCTTGGGCCAAGCTAGTACTTTCCCTTCCATGAAAGTAATTATGTACCCTTTTTTTAGGAATGGGAACGTTGAGAGGGGGGGGGGGGTGAATCACTATATTTAACCTTTTCACTTTTATCTTTAAACTGATCTTAAATGATTAAGTACTGAAATGAACATTCACATAAACATGAAATAAGAAATCAATACATGACACCAATATAGTTATGGGGAAACCCAAATAGGTAAAAACCCCGGTGGGAATTGACACCCACTAATATTCTATACTAGTGTTTTGTGATCCTTGTTAGAAGATCCTTAACCCTATTAGGAGTTACTTTATAATGCATTAAGTACAGTAGACCTGGTCAAGGGTCGGACCCTATTAACAGTCTTTTACAGTAGTCCCTATTAGGGGAGTGGACGCACTGTCCTAGAGCTCACTTCTCAAGTGGTGAAGGGTACAACCTTCTGATTTCAGATACACACTATATCTGCTGGATGAATTATCACTGTGACACTGCTTGTCACATTAGTTCCTTTAATTCATTGATGCTTTGACCTCTTGCAAAGCTCTAATACATCTTATAGTGTCTTTGCACACTTCTACTCTGCTTATCGCAACTCTCTATCAACTTCCATACTATTTACAATGGGCGCATCTCATACTTATATGCGCATACAAAAGAAACAACTAGGTCGACCCTTAAACCTATTACATACAACGCTTCCAATTGAATTGGCTCAAGCATGTTTACAAACAAACATATATACACATCAAAAACCTAATTACAATAGGTGCATAGCCTTTACATCAGTGGAATATAACTGCAACTCAAAATGCTAACAGTCGGTTGCATTGGCTGTGTAACTTCAACTGTTTGTATCTTTCTCATACTTACATATCTGATCATGCACTCATAGACTAAGCATGAAAATAGTCTAACCAACTTATCTTCCAGGTCGCACATCATAATTCGATCGTATGCATGTGGGCTGATGCTCTGAGCTACAAGAACTCTGTACACTGTCTAGTCTTCAACACTTAACCGATTTTTGATCTTCTCATCAAGTGCACTGACTCCAAACTACTATATGACTTTGTTGCCATCATTAAAACACTATATTAAGTCATATACATCAGTATAGCCAACTTTCCAACAATCTCCCCCTTTGTCATTGATGGCAACAAAGGAATATGGCTAATTTGCTAACTGTCCTTAATACAAAAAACTTTTTGTCTTCTATACATATACTTATATCTCCCTATACATATTATAATCCATATTATATACACAACTCCCCCTTTGACATTAATGAAAAATGTGGTTCAAAAACTGTATCTCCATATACTCACTGAGGGAAAACATTCGGATATGCTATCTTTAGGTTTTGGATCTCCTTCTTCCAAAATGTGATCAAAGAGTTTACTATCTAGAGATGGGCGCATAGTGCATACTATAGCTTCTCCATCTTCTTCAAGTCACTTCTGGGACCATGATCATATGTTACCATTGTGGCGTCTATGTCCTTGATGTTTTGATTGAGTATATCTAATGAGGGAGCAAGAGCATTCTTGAGCCGTGTTTGCTTTGCCTTGATCTTTGACATTTCTTTTTCTACCTTCTCAATCTTATCTATTTGCCCTTGGTATACATTATTACACATGTTTACATTTGTGGATGTTTCTTTTACTGAACTCTAGACTCGCTCAATCATAGCTTCTACCTCTTTTATTTCCTTGAAACGGGCATCAGAAAGCTTATCCTGATCCATGCATTCTTTAATAACTCTTCTTCCTTGATCTGCAAACTCTTTTAAGGATGCTTGAACAGCCTTGAGTGAGCTTAGGCCAAGTGCAAAGTTTCTCATTAATTCACTCAACCTTTTCTTCAGGTACTTTTCTTTTGCAACTAGGGATGCAGATTCTTTAAGGCTTGAGAAATTATTTTTGAATTGTGAGATGACTGTACTCACATCATCAACAGAGTGTATCTTTGATACTTTATTGTCCTCTGGTAACAAATTATTTAGAATGTTTACTGATTCTACTAGGAGGGGATTCCTCATCACTTGTTTTTCTTTGGCCTTTTGCATGGCTAAGATGCTAAACTTAATCAGGTCTTCTTCTCCCCATGAGTCCAAACTAGTTGTGTCAGGTGTCAAACTTGACAACAATGTTGCTGAGGGAGTGATGAATTTTTGTTTCACCTTGGTTGGTTCAACTGATGTTTCATCCTTTTGTTCACTTCCTTTTACCTCTTCTACTTCTTTCTTTTCTTCCTCTTTTTTATTTTTTCTTTTCCTTGTTCATTCTTCTTTTCCATATTTTCTTCTTCTTTCTCATCTGTTATATCTTCAATAAATACTTTTTCCTATAGCTTGGGTGAATTGTCACCACATAGAGTTTCAACTTCTTGTGTTCTCACAAAGGCTTCCTCAAACTTATCCACGTCATTATCTGTGGCCTCCATTGCAATCTCTACATTTTCAATGAAGATTGTATTATCTTTTTGTGTTTCTATCATGGGCGCAGACTTTACTGCCTCTATAGGTGTTACCGTTGTAGGCACTTAATCCTGAGGACTTGTAAATGGTATATTGATCATCTCTACTTCTTTTTCTTTCTCAATAGGTGCTTGAGTGATGGGCGTAGATGGAGGTTTCATGTGCTTCTCTAAGAATACATTCTCAAAGGCCTTCTATATTTCCTTTGTTATCAACTCATAGTCTTTGTTCATAATGTGTAGTGTTCTCATCTTTGTCCTTAAGTGCGGCTTCACCAAATTCAATATCAGTGTCTTTTCTTTAACGGAACATATTGGAAGATTGTAATCTAGTTTTTGTTCCTTGATTCTGAAGTCTTCTTCAGTGGATTTTCTCTTCAAGGTATCCATAATCTCCCATACCTTATCTGGGATAGCTGTCTTCAATTCAAGAACTGTATACTTGAATTTTATCATGTGTTTGATCAACATCTCATGAATCTCTAACTTATCAATTTCATTATATTTGTCATTAAACTTGGCTATATGATCTAGCCTTCCTTCTTCTACTACTCTAGTCCTTAACACTTGAAGACTAGGTAGGAATCCTACTTCTAGAGGTGGCTGCACATTTTTCAATTTGCTTCTTATGGCTCTAGCTGAAGGGTGACTTGTGGCAGTTTGTTTTCTCCTCTTGGGCATCTGAGGAGATGCATATGTGGACTCAACATCAACTGTAACAGTGGGCACACGACTAATATCATCAATTTTACCCTATTTATCCTTTGGATCATTAGTCTTCTCAATCTTTACCTTCTTCATCTTGGGATCATCAGACTTAGCTTCCACTATGGATGCACTCTCAATTTCCAAAGCAATATTTTCTTCCCTCACTTTGTCTAGGTCTTCTTGTGTTACTCCATGAATTTTGAGTATCTCAGATGTAATCTTAGAGGCTTTCCTCTTAGTTGTTGCGCTATTCAGAACTGCATCAATTTCCCTTATTTTTTCCTCATAAGTACCCCACCTAGGTTCATTAAGGTCCTTAGGTGTTGAAAGTAATACTTGTGCATAAGCTTCCAAGATTGGTTCCGCAAATTCATATCCAAGTGGATGGATCCACTTTGTTCTTGGTTCAACTGCCTCTATGCATGTTGTGTTTGTTTCAACCATAAAGGAGATAGTATCCTTATATTTTTCAACTATCTTCTCTGGTATCCTATATCTCATCTACATCTTACCCTTGAAGGTCTTCAACTCCAATGTTATGTAATCTATAAATGTACTCTCAGTGGATGCCTTGTTAGATATCTATGGCATGGTTGGAATGGACTTGTCCAAATAAAAATCTAATACTTTCCCAACTATATAAAGATACATGTAAATGATCAAAGACCCAAACCTGAATATCTTGGTCTTATCATTCTTGATTGCCTTGATGTTATCAATCAACTATGTGCACAAGATCTCACACAGATTGAACTCTCTATCTTCCTTCACAAGTCTAATGGCTGCTAGAATTGTGCCTACAGACACACTATTCACCCTGTTGGTGTGATGAAACCTGTATCCAAGTATCATGGACATCAATTTGATGCCAGCTTTCTCAATAGGCTCAATTGTCATCTCGCACCTATCACTCCTTGACTTACATGTTTTCTCAACAATTTTCATAACATCCTTGCCCACAAGAAGGACGATGCTAGTCTTAGATAGGCCTATCATCTCATCTATTAGGTCACTAGTGATTCTTATTGGCACATCACCTATCCAAAATAGGTCATCATGAATTCTTCTCAGAAGTATTTTGATCCATTCTATCTCATAGAACTCATATGTCGTAGCATACTCCACTATAGGGTGATCATTCCACTTCACATATTCATCTAAGAAGTTTTTGTCTGGTTTTAGCATGGTTTCCATGTGCACCCTTAATCTATCCTATCTTATTGGTTCCTTCTTACAGTAAATGTATGCCCTAATATCTTCGATATGCATAACACCCATAGGCGTGCAGCATAATGCTCCCTCTAAGTCATCTAGGGTAGACTTAAATGGATGCTTCTTAAACACATATCTTTTATTTTCTACAATATTAAATACTATGGGAGTGGCCATCACTTACTTGTTTTAATGCTTTCCAAATGTTCTCTAAGATAATCTAAAGACTTCTGAATCAACACGATGAACTAGGGTTTCTACAACCGATCAAATGAACTGCTAATCACTGATAGATTAATCTTTAATTCTTCACAATAACTTCTAAAGCTCTTTTTGATCTCCAATCACTCTGAATTTGAACGCAATGAGTAATCAAAAAGCTTTCTGTTAACTTAAAGTGAAAATTCCACCATTAATGCTTGCTGCATAAACCAGGCTGTCACTTAAAGATCTCTATCTTTCATTTTGCTGACAATCAGCTAATGTGCTCTTGCACAAAGGTTCCCTTAGTCTCCAAAAGCTTAAGTTCAAAGGTGCATACTCAGAGAGTGAGTATACCAGCCACACAAGGGTTTAGAGCTAAATTAGCTCCCCCTATGACCCTGAGGGCCATTCATCCAGATGTAGAGGGTGTATCCACTGTGGATGCATCTAATACAAACTTATCAACTTTGTCCTTCTTTTCTTCTGACCAAATCATGCTCACATTCTTTGAGGCTTTCACAAACTTGACTTCTCCTTCAGGATCCAATACTGGTTCTTCGGTCTTTTTAGGGCTTTCTTGATCTTGCGTCCTTGATCTACAAAACTTTGAGATATGTCCAGCCTTTTTACAGGAGTGACAAATGACTGGAGGCCTTATATTCCTCGGTGCATTGACATGAGTCACCATTTTACATTGTCTACCTGAGTGACCATTATAATTACATATCTGACATGTAACATTATGAGAACTTCTTATATTTGTCTGATTTTGATTTCTTTGATTATGTTGAATCTTGTTCTTTTTACTAGTCTTACAATTCATAGCTCTATGACCAAATTTATTGCATGAATAATAGTAACCATTAAAAGGTCTTACCTCTGTACAATTCCTTGCTATGTGTCCATGCTTGTTACATTCAAAACAAGTGCGGTCTACTGGCTTGCACTCATTCTTAGGTGGTTCACAATTATCTTTGGTTTGATCTTCAGTCTTCTTAGTATTAGAAGAGTCTTTTTGTGCATTCATTCTTGCTTGCATGATGTTAATCTAATTTTGTGCTTCATTATATCCAATACAACTAGTATCTCCTTTAGCTCTTCTTGCATACAACTCAGATTCTATTAAATCAAAACTGGTGTGTAATTTATCAATGTGATTCTTAGCCTCTTTTAATTCAAACTCCAAGGTTTCTTTGTTGTTCCTTAGCTCCAAGATTTACATGTTTTCTTGCCTCAATTCTTCATTCAGTTGAAGGTTCTCTTTGACTTGTTCATCATAGACTTCCTGATTGTTAGTCAGCTTATCATCCAATTCTTCAAGTTGTTCTTTTAAGGATTTATTTTCTTTGTTTAGCTTCTTGACCATTGTCCCTAGATCACTGGAAGAGCTTTCTTTCAAATCTTTCCTTAGTCTTTTGATGACTAATTGAGCATCACTAAGTTTTTCCCTTAGTTCTTCAGTTTTTCTTTCAGATTTGTCCAGGTCTTCAAGAGCAACTTCCAGATTTCTTTTTAGATGTTTCATTTCTGCCTTGTCCATGATATCCTCAAGTGGTTAAACTTCTTTGCTGAGGACCAGAGCTTTGATACCAATTGTTAGGAATGGGAACACTGGGAGGGGGGGTGAATCAATGTTCACTATATTTAACCTTTTCACTTTTATCTTTAGACTGATCTTAAATGCTTAAGTACTGAAATGAACATTCGCATAAACATGAAATAAGAAATCAACACATGACACCAATATGGTTACGGGGAAACCCAAATAGGTAAAAACCCCGGTGGGAATTGACACCCACTAATATTCTGTACTAGTGTTTTGTGATCCTTGTTAGAAGATCCTTAACCCTGTTAGGAGTTTCTTTATAATGCATTAAGTATAGTAGACCTAGTCAAGGGTTAGACCTTGTTAAGATTCTTTTACAATAGTCCCTGTTAGGGGAGTGGACGCACTATCCTAGAGCTCACTTCTCAAGTGGTGAAGGCTACAACCTTCTGATTTCAGATACACACTATATCTGCTGGATGAACTATCACTGTGACACTGCTTGTCAGATCAATTCCTTTAATGCACTGATTCTTTGACCTCTTGAAAAGTTCTAATACATCTTATAGTGTCTTCACAGATTTTTGTTCTACTTATCGCAACTTTCTATCAACTTCCATACTATTTACAATGGGCGCATCTTATACTTATATGCGCATACAAAAGAAACAACTAGGTCGGCCCTTAAACCTATTACATACAATGCTTCCAATTGAATTGGCTCAAGCATGTTTACAAAAAAACATATATACATGTTGGCAACCTAATTACAATAGGCACATAGCCTTTACATCATTGGAATATAACCACAACTCAAAATGCTAATAGTCGGCTGCATGCTCTATTCTTCTCTGGCACACACTGGCTATGTAACTTTAATTGTCTGTATATTTCTCATACTTGCATATTTGATCATGCAATCATAGACTAAGCATGAATATAGTCTAACCAACTTATCTTCAAGGGTGCACATCATAACTCAATCGTACGCATGTGCGTTGATGCTCTGAGCTACAAGAACTCTATACACTGTCCAGTCTTCAACACTTAACCGATTTCTGATCTTCTCATCAAGTGCGCTATCTCCAAACTAATATATGACTTTGTTGCCATAATGACAACACTATATTAAGTCATATACATCAGTATAGCCAACTTGCCAACACCTTTGTCTTTGAGTGCTGAAATAGAGACTAGATTTATTTTGATCTTGGGTACATGTAGTACACCTATGAGTTAGATTGAGATGTTAGTTTTGAGGTTGATGGTGTAGGTCCCAATTCCCTTTATTGGATAATTTATATTGTCTCCAATAGTTACTTCTTCATCAAAATTTTCCTCTATGGAATCTAGACACTCTCTGAAGCCTATTATGTATTGGGAAGCCCCACTATCTATCACCCAAGTGTTTAGGGTATTTGAAACTTGACTAGATAGGGCAGAGTAAAATACAAGTTTCTTTGAATCCATATCCATGCTGGTTTTATTGACTTCAGAAAAGGAGGCTTGGAGTTTAGGTCTATCAGGACACTTCACTGCAAGATGACCATATTTGTCACATCTATAGCATTACACTTTAGATAGGTCCCTCTTTTTCTTGAATGATTATTTCCCACTTGTTTCCTTACCATTTTTCCTTTTGATGTTATTCTTCTTCCCTCTTTAGTGAGATTGAGTGGTTAGAATCTAAATGTAGAACTCATACTGATCAATCTAGTTATTAATATAGACTCCTCTTGAATGTAGTCTGTCTTCAATCGGTCAAATTTAGGAAGTTTGGAGTGAGCACTAACTCCTTGAATAAATGATTCCCATAAGATAGGAATTCCATTTAGGTATATCAAGGTTAATTCCTTACTATCAAAAGTATGACCAATTGTGGAGATTTGATTTATCAAATCCTTTATCCTCATAAAATATGAGGTGATAGTCTCTTCCTAATTCATTTTAATGTGGTGAGGTTGTTGTTTAAGAGCAAGAGCCCTACTAGTGTTGTTGATCTTGAACATGTCTTCTAGGACCTTGAACATAGCATAAGATGAATCTAATTTAGTGATAATAGGTACTATGTGATCTTTTACTCCGTCTACTAATAATTTCATTACTTTGGTGTTTTTTTATCCCATTGAATCTTTTCATCTTTCTCATTAGGTTCAGGGTTTTTATTTTCCACCATAGTGTTTAACTCATGCTCTTTTAATGTCAACATCACTCAGAATTTCCAAGCTACAAAGTTAGATGCGCCTTCAAGTCTATCTTCAAGTCTAACTCTATTCACCATTTTGTCAAATGTAATATTTTAAAAAATATTTACGTTAGTTAGATTGCCTTAATGTTAGAAGTCTGATCTAATCTTTTTCTTATACCTACTCTGATACCATGTTAAATTTTGGATCAGATTTGTATATGGTAGAATTTTAAATTTTATGATCTAAGTTCTATCTCATATCTCTGATTATACATATACAAATTTGTTGTTGATAACTATATCACAATTAGTTTCAGTGAATTAATGTCTTCTATATATAAATATTGAGTAACAGGTATTACTATCAATGTGAGATAGTACTGAATGTTAATTCAGAGAGGAATTCAAACTGCATATATTATTATCACGATGGTCAAAGATGCTTTTACTAATCAATTTTTCTATTGCATATTATCGACCTCGATCACACATATGTTGGGATTATGGAAAGATAAGTACTGAGAGGGGAGAAGTGAATTAGTACCTTCAAAACTTTTCAAGAATAAAATTTTTTAGTAGTAGATATCATTTAACCGACTGAATCCATTGTCAAAAAAATATATTCAAATAACTGAAAAAATGTAATTTGCATGTAATATAAACAATAAATCATTCATGAAAATTTATACTCATAACACAAATATTTTCGTATCGCAGAAACCCTTGTAAGAAGGTAAAAACTGCAGTGGGGATGACACCCACAAATCTTCACTACTTTAGTAATAAAGTATGTCGGTTAAGGTTATAAATTGTGATCACTTCTGATGATCTTACCCTATTAGGAGTAAACATTAGATCAACTAGATCTACCTGGTTAGAGGATTTTAATAACACAATACATGTGTGTACTCGGTTAAGAGATTTATATAAGAACGGTTAAGTCCACTCTATTAAGAGATTTCAATTTTTCTACGATGGTTAAATGGTAACAGTAAATGTATCTATAAATAGAAACTCTATCTTGCCTTATTCAGATCTATAATATGTCTAATAGATATCACCTTGTAGTGATGTATGTGTCCTATTTTTCTTGGTAGCCTTGTGTGTTCTATAAACTGAATGCTTCTTTCATAAACCTTCTGTAAAATCCCCTTTGTCTAATCTCTTGATGTCCTTAGTGCGGTTTCTCCTTCATCATACATGTTCATAATGACATTTTTACAAATCTTATATCAAACTAACTTGACCTTATTAGGTTTTACATCATCTTAGAACACCTAAGATCAATGCTGTAATAAAATAACCTAAAATCTAACATTACATAGGAATCATCAACAAATTAATGATTACATCCATATTTAATTCTGTCTCGATCTTGGTAAACCATTTTCCTGATTGACGTGAACCATCTGCATAGATGTTTGTGCCATTTCAAATTACTATGTCATTTCATGTTATACTTGGTAATCATTGCATTCTTCATTTGGTAAATTATTGGTGCTAGATTCATACAAATGCTCGGTGATCAGTATGCTCGGTACTCAATGAGTGTACTCGGTTGAACCCTTGTTCAGTTAACTTAGAGATATGCCTTGTGTCTTGCTCAATGTGTAAGATTTATGTGGTTGTCTGACTGTCTAGTTTTTCTCCTTTACCAACTAAATAACTGATTGATACTAATGACAATCCTTTAATGCTCAAATAGGCGTAACATTCTCCTCCTTTGGCATTAGTATCAAAACCTTATGTATATGTACCGACTTCCAAAACAAATATATACACACTTGAAAAATATACTAACTCACTAACTTAACACTCCCCCTTTGTGCATGCTCTTGGTGTGAAGTACATACTGGCATATATATAATCTATATACATAGACTTTCCCCCTTTTTAAAATTAATGCCAAACAAAAAATAATGTACTTACAACTTATCAAAAATATGTTGATGGGTTTTCTTGAGTGAATCCAAGAGGTTTTCCCATTCCTCTTTTAGGTTCTCTAGAGCAATGTGATCTAAACCGACTTGTGCATACATGTCAAAAATATTTTCCAGTACAAATTTTTTTGGGGTGGCAACTAAAGCTTTTGCCTTATTCACATGATGCTCCATGTTCTTAAGATGTGGAAGCAACTCAGCTTGAAGCTCAGTGATTTGATCACTTATTATATTTCTTGCTTTCTCAAATTAATTCTCAACCACTGAAGTTCTTGAACCTTTGAAATATGCTTATGAAAAGGATTTGGCTCGGTTAGAGAATTATTTGCACTAACCTTTATCTCTTCATCAAGTTTCTTGAGCTTTTCACTAACCTCGGTAGTGAATTGGTCCATAGTGCATAACTTGTACAAAATTTGAATTATTTTCTAAATGATGGTTTCAAGCTCGATAATAACCTCTAAGAGATTGACATTATTAATTGCCACTTCTTGGCTTATTTTCTCTGCTAACTTTAACTATATTTTTGCTTCTACCCGCTCTTCTAGTCTTTTCTCAACATCTACATCGGGGGCATTTATGTGACCGATTAGAGTTGCAAGTTGATCAATGATGGGATTTTCCTCATCAACATTGATGTTGGGAACTACTTGCAATAGAATATCTCTAAAACTTTCAAAATTTTGTGAGGCCTCACCCCAAGCCTGTCATAGCCATTCAGTTCTACATTTGAGATAGACATATTTGATGATTATATTTTGATGCTCTATGGAGTTACTGATACCTTATGTTATGGTTTTATCACCTTAGAGTTTACTTGCACATTCAGTTATGTTATTTTGATGAAACTGTGATATCTATTTGGAACCTTTATGTGAGATTAAGTGAATTTTATGAATGATTAGGAGGTCATGATGATATTTAATTACAATTGAAATTAAATATGCAATAATTATGTTATAAGTTTAATTTGGTGATGAATTGTGTATTTCATGATGAGTTGTATGGATGTTATAGATGAATGATTATTGTCATGTGAATTATGAAATGCCAGATGAATTATCTTGATTAATAATGTTATGAATTTACATGTTTTATTTCCTTGGACTATTGATGTTGGACTTTAGTGTACATGGAATTAGATCATGGTAAATTTGAGGAACCAGAGCATAGACTTATGTGTAAATCAGTTCGAGCCAAGGTTGCTTCTAGTGAGAAGCCAAAAACCTCATTGTATTGTATTTAATTCATAAAAGTATGGTGTGTTAGTGTTTGAACCTGCAGATTAATCAATTACTCAAATAATCCCAATGGCTGTAACCTAGCAAGTTACAAACTACTAAGGTATTAAGGTTAAGACCTTCTTCACTTCGAGTAATATATACTCAGGCGGGTGTACCTCTATCAATTCAATGTTCAGCTGAGCTCTGAATTGAGAACTTACTCCTTCACTGCTCTGTTACTGCCTTTAGAATCTAACTCAATAAGTTGCTAAAACTCTGAGTATAGCCCAAATCATCCTGATACACAACATCATGATATAGACTATAAAAACAGCAACACAATACAATGGCTTAAGGATATTCATCCTTTTTCCTTTTAGAGTTAAACTCAGGGAAGGGTTAACCTCGTTTATTGCTTCTACAAAGCACTGAAATACATATTTATGAACTTGTCATAATATGACTCAAGTCTGGAAATTATGCATATAAAGTAAAATGTCAATCAATTATATATTTGGATGGTAAATGAATGTAAGTGGATCTAAAACCAGTCCCTTATCTGCTGGGCATCAGAGTCGAACTCTACCTTCACATATATCTATTAAAACGAATACAATGAAACTCAAATAACATGCCTAACATATCATTGTTTCCATTCCTACACCTGTCATCAAATCCACATATAGATATTCAATTCCCAGAGACCTCCCCTAAGATTTTACTCTTTCCTTGAAAGATACTTAAGCTCAACCCCTACATTCACCTTGTGAAAGATGTATTTAAACTGTCTTACAATTTAAATGCATAAAGAAACTAAAACACTCCACATGTAAAGACAATCAAATTGTAGTAACAGAACTCCAGTGTATTTGTATTAATTGATAAAATGCATTCGTACAATTTTCCTTGATTTCACAGAAAATCAGGTTCTATATTTCAGACCTCCCCTTTACAAAAATATTTTCCAACCTCGATCATCAATAGGAACAGACTATTTATACTAATCAACCATCCTGGAATCCTCGTAAGGATGCAACAAGCTTCGGATGGCTGATAGAAAATTGCGCTAGAAAACAAAAGAAAATACAAACAAAAAGATATTTAATAAAGACAGCAAGGCGTATTTTCAGTTCTGAACAACTTCCGCAGCTGGCACCTTTGTTTGTAGATATTTTCAGAGCAGTTACCAAGTTTGTCATATGAATGATGACCGCCATTACAGGCTAACTTACATCATTCTCTGTTTGAACACGCTCTCCCTCAAATTCTAGATCAGGTGCCAAGTGCGATCTATTCTTCTTCCTTCTCCGTCAGCTGGATGACCGGTTTCTTCTTCTTCTTTGTGATTAGCTTTTCCCAAGCTGCCACATCATCATCAGATGGCCAGTCGTAACTCTGCAGCTCCTGTAACAAGTTGACTTGCCGTTCCCATGTAGAATCAGTCACATTTTTAACTTCTGATATAAACTTGATGCAGTCACTTTCAACTTTGAATAAACTATCAATTATATTGTTAGTTCCTTCCACGTCCAAAGCCTTATTATCTTTTAGGAAGGCATCTTGATTGATGACCAACTGACCCATTGACAGCTTCCAATCTTCCAGCTTAACCACATTTCCATTGTCATCATATACCGGGGGCAAATACTTGCTGTAATCTTTATCAAACATGGCTAACTTAGCCTTTATTTGGTTTGACTTTCCTTTGAAAAACTTTGACGCTGCACTTATTAGGCCAATCCTTTCAAACACATCAGTTACTACTTTTGGGATATCAGGCCTGTGTTCTTGTAAACTGTCAAGCTTATCAAACAATAAATTCCTCCCAGACCAAATACTATAGAGTGGCTCCAAGGTGGCTAAATAGTCATTCACCTTTTGATTGGTCTGATGTAATAGGCTGACTGATTTATGAACTGCATCCATTCTGTCCTTTATTTTGTCCTACCTGTACTGCACTATTTTGGCTATAGTGTCCAGGGATGCATCCAATTTCACCTTTTCCAAGTCTTCAGCAGGTCCCTTAGTTGCCTCCAAATTTACCTGAATAGGTACCTCAACTTGCAAAGGAGGAGGAGGAATTATTTTTGAGGCTTCCTCAAGTTTGACATTTATTTCTGCCAGCTCATCTTCCAACTGTTTGATCCTCATCATTTTCAGATCTCTGTCCTTGGCTACCATGCTTGAACTCTCAAACAATTTGGCATATCTTTCTGACAGCTGAGCTGTCTTGGCTTCATTCAGATTAGCCCAATGAGTTACTGCCTTGGAGACCTCAAGGTCTGTTGTATTTTGTATAGTCCATATAATCTTATTCCCCTCCATCTTATCCTCTATACTCAATAGAGATGGCTTCTGAGTTTTGGGAGCCATGGACCACATTGCAACAGCTTGGGACTTAGGGTCATAGCCACTTCCTCTAATCATGTCACCAATGTGAACCTCATATGATAGGCTACCCTCTGGTTGCTTTCTCAATTGATCAATAAGGAATGCAGAAGTCAGATCCCATCCTGGGGTTAGCAACATTCCACTTGATTTAACCAAATCTCTAGCTTCATCCACTGTTATAGGATCAAGGCTAGGATCATATGAAGCAAGAGCTCTCAGAGTTTCTTCACTTGGCTCCATACCTTCAGGCAGAGCTTTCTTTACTTCTTGCTGCTTGTTCCAAATGAGAAAACTCTTGAACTCATCAGTTTTAATGAACTGATCATCACTCAAGAATTCCTCTTGATAAACCTCTCTGATGTCCTTTTCTAACCATAAGGACTTTTCTCTGCTTTCCTGCTCAATGGCTATTTTCTTGCCTGCTCTTATTGCTTTCCTCAATTGATGATGATATGGCCTATCACCTGGTACAAGAGCAGATGCTCTGTCAATTTCCCTTCTTTGTCTCACATGCCTTGAAGGTTCACCTTCCTCAAGCCTCTGTCTCTTCAATGGTGGCTCTGAGATATCCTGCATTTCTGGTTGATCTTGAGTGAGATCAACAACTGGTGGTCTCTCAACCTGTGGAGGACTATCTTCTTCTTGTGACTCATCAGTAAATTCTTCCTCATCAGAAGATGAATAATCTTTCCTTTTCTTTTTCTCTGGCTCATTCTGATCAATCAAGCCTTCCAATTGATTTGCCAAGGTATCATACTTTTCAATCATCCCATCAATCCTCTTCAAATAAGGAAGATCAGGGAAAAAACCCTCAAAAGGAATCTGAGATGCTTTCAACTGGTTGGACAAATCCACTAAATCAAAGAATCTGTACCATCTCCTTTTAACTTCATCTTCATCTAAGATGTTTCTGATCACATCTTCTTCATCCAAACCTTCATGCTCTTTGATCACACCAATGTTTGGGATGTAAGTCATCCTGGCAGTCTTGATGAAATCCTCAGGATCTATGTGCCTACAAGCACCAGTAACCATTTTGAATTGTTGTAGCCATGCACTGATTTGAGGAAAAGCCCTCTTTCCTATCAGGAAATCACCTACCTTGAATTGCCTGGGTGTGAATGTACCCTTTCTGTGAGGGGCCAGGAGCTCTTTATCTATACACATAAGCTGCCAAACAAATTCCAAACAAGCCAATCTCGGAGGCACATACTTTGGTAATAAATGTGGGGGTTGGGGACAGCCATAAACTCTGATAATTGTGGAATTATCTCCTAAGTAGAAATCACCCCAATTATGATTTCCCTCCCACTTATCCACATACTGCAGTGGTCTTAAAAGCCTGAGGACTCTAGGAGATAGCCTGGTGACATTTATACCTAGCATCCTGATAATTGGATAAACAATGAAATTCTGAAAAACACAAAAATCTGCTTCATTAGAGGTAGAATTCCATATCCTCACCCACAACTACACTGGATTGTGCTGATCCTTGAAATTGAACCTTGGTTTTATCATGTTTGCATCAAAACTGTTGATGTTGAAAAATAGAATCAAATGCATTAATAGAGAATAATGCATGAACTCAATAGGACTTTTACTTTCTTGGACAGACATCAGCCCCTGATGCATCCTATCGATCACATACTGAATGTAATCATAGTCAGTGTTTACCAAAGGATTTTGAATATCCAGGATGATCATCAGCAAGTCAGCTGGTAAAAATTCTACATTCCCATCCATTCCCAAAACTCTACATAATGCATAACAAGTATATCTCATATAATGATGGAGGGATTTGAACTGGTATGGGGCATTCATGTTAGCAGGAAGGGGGGCTATATATTTGTCCTGTTTTGGCATATGCTTAACCAACTGGTCTTTTACTGACCCTACATTGCTTCTGTATCTTGCCTTTTCTTTGTTTAAATCAATTTCAGTGGAAAAGGACGTGTATAGACCAAAAGCTTTCATAAAAGATCCCCTATCAAGAGTAACTAAGGGTGATTGGTCTTCTTTTCTGATTGTCCTTGAGATAGGGTCATATCTTCTGGCTAGGGCAACAATTAAATCAATATCTAGGAAAACGTCAGGGACAACCATTTTTCCTAATCCTAGCACCCAACCATTACATATAGGAACATGCTTATTTCTATTGCCGTAAAAGAAATTGAAAATGGTGTAACCTGTGAATTCCGGAGTGATTGGGTCTCTACACCGTTCCAAAAGATCTTGAAACACGTCATCAGTAGCCCTCTTGTTCTGACTGGAGCCCGGCAACAGTTTCAGGAATTCATCTGAAAAATTAGGCTTATTCTTGTCCTCACCAGCTTTGGACTTGGCCTCACTACTGGAAGACGCTGCACTCTTCTCAGGTTGACTCATCCTTGCTACAGAAACACCTTCAATTCTCTGTATCTCAAATGCTTTATGCTCAGAAATGCTCTGGACAGACAGAAACTCTTAACAACTGAAACTTGAACAAATAAACAACGAGTTTCAACTTATTTATCGATATGAATCCAAGGTGTGCAACTACCACAGTTAATGCAAATCTCCTTAATGGATCCCATATTCAATTTCATGTACCCCCAGATTTCAAATTTCGAGCTCGCCATGTCTGGATGTTGACAGATAGATTAAACTACTTGAAAACAAGGTGAAGAGGGAATGATTAGGATTCTGTACTTTAAAACTGTTTGCGTCATGCAATCTTTCTTCTTGAAGCTGATTTGATGGCTTACTGGTTTTATGTCCATATCGACAAAGTACTTTATCTATGTGGCAATGGTCCTTTTTCCTTTTCCTTTATGATCTTTTCCATCTGAGCTCATTTAGCGAACCAGCGACTAATGGCTTCTCTTAATCGCTGAATAGAATGCTAACCCTAGCTATCAACCGGAGAACTGGCGACCACTGGCTTCGCTAATTCTCTGAATCCTTGTTTGACCCTGGTTCACATTTGGAGAACTAGCGACTACTAGCTTCGCGGGTTCTCGAAATCCTATCCTTAACCATTTAATTCCGAGAATCAGCGAACAAAGAGCATTCGCTAGTTCTCCAAATACTCTATATCAGTGACAATTTCATTTCGAGAATAAGCGACTGAAGCCTTAAAACTTATCATCCATTAATTCTCTTATTCGCCAGATTGTTTTAACCTTTACCTTTTTATTAAGAGAACTAGCGACCAAAGGCTTCGCTGAATCGCTAAATGGTTTAGCATGTCGCCAACTTATTTTGAGAATCAGCGAACAAAGAAAACTTATCTCCGCTGAAATCTTTTAGGCAAACCATCAGAACCGCCAAATTTAGAGGATAGCATTATTTTCATTTAGTCGCTCATTCGCCAGATCAAATATGCAGGACCCACAGATATCTTGAGATTAAAACAGGGCCGTTGATCTTGAAAGCAATCCACGGTATTCGCTAATTCTCTAGTTGAAACAACCCTTGACCACCAGATTCTGAGAACAAGTGAACAGAGAGCATTCGCTGAATCGCCAGATTGTTTCAAAAGACTGCCAAATATTGTGAGAACTGGAGATAACCGCCATTCGCTAGTTCTCGAAAAGGAAAATGAAACCGCCGAAAACTTGGAGACTTAGCGAACAAAGGGTTAAAAGCTTGGCTTTAATGCATTCACCAATTTGCTGGATGTTTGGGATAACCGCTGGAGGATCTAGAGAACTGGCGACTGAGACCTTAATAATGAACATGAACATGACTCATTTGCTGAATCGCCAGATTGTTTTGACCTTTGATAATACATTTCCCGATTCAGCGAACACTAGGGGAAAATAAGCATGTGCACAAATAACAACTTAAGTGATTAAAAGGTAACCAAGAAAAGAAACAAGAAGGCCACATGAAGTTTGGAAACGAAAAGGAAACATTTTGGAAGACAAGACCTAGGGTAAGGGTTTTCTTGAACATGTCAAGACCATTTTCACGACACTTTACAAACCCTAGTCCAGGAAAAACACTCGCATGGAGACCTAAACCATGAATTGGACTTCAAACCTTGAAAAATTTTAAGATACCCAACATGGTGCATGAATGTATTTGATTTATATGTTAATATTAAATGTGATTTATGTGAGAAGGTCCAAGTGGATATGCCACATGGCTTGTGATGTGTCATTTTTGTTTGTGTCACTTGACACATGTGTGTACACTTAAGGCCATGACATGTCCACTTGGGGATTGGATGCCCATCAACCTAGGATGGTACCCCTTTAGGATCCCCATGTAAACCTTTGGTTAGGAAGCCTTAGAGTAAGTCAAACCATGTTGAACCCGAATTCAAACTTCCAGTGAATTTTAGGAAGGTTAAATGAGCCCCTAGGGTGTAGTTAGGGTCTTTTTTAGCCACCCCACTTGACGTACCTTGGTTTGGGTGTTAAATTTTAGTCAATATTGAGCCCATAACTCATTTATGGTCCTTCAAAACTACCTCTCAAGGGAAATTTCGAAAATGGAGGGTTGGAAAATGAGGACAAGCCCATTTCTCTTTCCCCATTTTTGGTCCCCATATCATTTATGAGGGGAGACAAGGATGGATCAAAAATTTCCATGAGCCATACCTATTAATGAGGGTTAGTTGGGGGTTTGGTGGGGAACCTCTTTTAGTAGGAATTTTGGGGGAAGAATTGGGTTGACACCCACTCTTGAGATTTGGAGACTTTGCTAGTTTGGAGAAAGGCTTAGAGGAGGCTCTTCATCAACTTTCTTCCATAAGCTTGGATTCTAGGTTGGTGGCATCCATCTTTTTATTTGCTATGTTTTTATGTGAATGAGCTCTCAAGAATATTTTCATTCATGCATGGAGAAACTAGTTATTGTATTTTTATGTGCTTGTCATTTGTGAATCTAGTTTTTGTATGAGAGTAGTTGTTTTAATGTAAATTCTTGAGCTTGTTGTAGAGCATGTTTTTCCTTGTATTGTATATGTGAAGCTTTGTTGTTCTTGTGATTTCTTTGTTGTATTGTTTTTTTGTTAAGGGAGTTTTCTCAAGGCTACACTCACCCTTGGGAGGGAGGAGTAGCCTTGGGGGTGAAGGAAATTTTGGGACAACCATGAGTGTAGAGTCTCTCCTTGGTATGGAGAAGGAAGAAACATGGATGTATGAGCTCCATGTAGCCATTTCTTTGGGGGTCATAAGGGTTTGTATGGCTTGAAGCCATGGGGGTCATAAGGAACTTTATTGTGTTGGGATTTTGTGGCAAAATGTGTGTTAAGAAAGCCATGAGTAGGCTTGTCTTTTGTTTCTATGAAATGTGCTTTCTCCCCTTGAGTTTTGGGTCCACCTTCACCCCAATTTATGAGTCATTTGGAGACTTGTTTTTAGCCTTGGATGAGAGTTTAAATGCGGTTTTTGAGTTATTGTGATTGTGGTTTGTTTGTGTGTGAAACCTTGTCTATGTGATGGCTCCCCAAGCTTGGGGGTGGCTTCTTAGAAGCCTAGGATGGGAGGTGAGCATTCCATGGTCTATACCATTTTCATTTGTAGGTTTGGAAGCCATTGAAGACTTCATGATGAAGTTGAAATCCTGAGGAGTTTGAGGATGTATTCTTAAGATGATTTGTATCATATTTGTTTCATGTTATTGTTGTTGTATGGGAATCTTAAAGATCCCTTGGTCTCAATGTATATATGTAATGGAGATATACTCTCCAAGCTTAGTATTCGTATCATAGTGTTGAAGTATTCATAGTCATATGAGATGTATTGAGTTTCTCCTTTGTACAAATTTATTTCCTTATGAAAATATTGTGCAATGCACAAAGGAGGATTTTGGTGTTCTCATGTTATTTTTCAATAGAGAATAAGCAATGTATATTTTCATTGGAAAGAAAATAAAGATGTTGTAGGATATGTGTTTTGTGAGAGCTTTGTTTATTTACTCATGGATAAAAACTCTATGTATTCATGTTGATAAATTGTAAAGAAGTAAAGTTATTGAAGCACCATTATAGTTTCAGTATACAATTTTCATTTTAATAAAAATATTAGTGATAAGCAAGGAAAGGATTCAATTCATTTTATCTCTCTGTCCATGCTATTGTTTTGTTATCTCTATGGTAGTAGTTTTTTTGAAAAGAATTCAATGCATAAATGATAGACAAATCTCCTTTATCTTTTAGTCTAAAAATCCCTCTTGTTAGTTCAACAATAATAGTCTAAAAAAAGAAAGAAAGAAAAAAGAAGAAATCAATTGAAAACAAGCAAGTGAAAGAAAAAGACAAGCAAAAGTTGGAAAAAAGAGACCTACAGGTCTCTAGAAAATGTATGGGAAAAATTCCCATACATTTTCCAATCACACAGTCAATTAAATATTTGTTTCCTTCACCTACTTGGTAGAAAATAACATATAATATTATGGCAAATGAGGGGTAAAAGCCTATTCTACCCCTCTAGGGTCTAGTCCTTTTGGGGGACCCACCTAGGTCTCCACCCCAAAAGGGCTCAAAAGAATTTCTTTAAAAAAATAGATAGATGTGATTGCATGCAATGCAAATAAAGTGCAATGAAAAAGAAAACTTTTATAATATATATATATATATATATATATATATATATATATATATATATATATATATATATATATATATATATATATATATATATATATATATATATATATATATATATATATATATATATATATATATATATATATATATATATATATATATATAATACCCCTAAAACAAAAACCCCACGTTGGAGGCAAACTTCAAATATTACAAAAACAAATAAATAAATAAATGTTCATGTTAAAAAACATGCCAAGCACAATTGTTTTTTTTAAATAAAAAAATTTTAATTAAAAAAAATTTAAAAGAAAAAATTTTAAGTGGGGGTGGGGCGTGGACCCCATACCACCACTACCTGCACATGGCAGGTACACACTACCCAAGTAGTGCGGCCCTACCATGACAGGGTACGCACTACCGAAGCAGTGCGTGGTCCCCGCCAGTCCCCTTGGGGGGCCTATTAAAACATACACATGGGGTTAAATCGGTTAATTCGACCCTTTTTATTTTAAGTTTTTTTTTATAAAATTTTTATTTTATTATTAATATTATTATTATTAATATTAATAGTTAATTCACCAATAATTAATATATATTATTATTAAATAATATATATTAATTATTAAATGATTAATTTATTAATTATAATAATTAATATTATTTATAAATTAATTAAAATATTAATTAATATTTTATATTAATTAATATTTGTAATTAAATAATTTTATTATTTAATAATTTATTCATTTACTTTGTTATGTAATAATTATATTAATTATTAAATACCAATAATTAATATAATTATTATTCAACAATTATGTTTTTTATTTAAGCCATTTAAGTGTTGAACATATGTATCTTATGGAATAAATTATAGGAAATTTTAAGTTAAATTGTAATTTAATTTTATAATTAATGGAATTTGTATAGCTATTATTTAGCTAATTAGATTCCCTTGATATATTGTCACAACGCTTTAATTAATAAATCTTAATGACCTAATGTAGTATAACGTCGACGTTAGGCCTAATTAAAGGTAATAGTATAATCATAATTCATTTTGATTTGGTATTTAATTCTAATCGAGATGCCTTGCCAAGAATAGAATTCGATTTACTCATAGGCATCTTAATACATTAGGGTAATGTATGTCTCTAACGATGACATCATAAGGAACCAAACCCTTTCAAGTATGGTAAACCCATGTGGTAGACAACCTTGGAAATCTAGTTATCATCACCATAAGATGAATGTAAATTTGATCCGTACAAACTTTAGTCCTCTGTTAACCTCAAAACATAAACTTATTATCCTTTAAAAAAAAAAAAAAGTTGGTGTGTTTTTTAGTGTAAAATTATGGGCATGACAAATTTATTTACTTTTATTCTCCTTTTTAATTTTCTCCTGTGTAGCCTTCCTTGTGCACAATTACACATATCTTCTCAATGCTTCAAGTTCTAATATCCTAGGGTCACATTCATGTATTTCAATAACCTCATCAAGTGTGACAAGACCCTTACCATGTTTCTTTTTCTTCTTCTTCTCTGGTGTTGGTGATTTTGTGTAAGGAACTAGAGCTTTAGTCTCCAGATTTGACTTTTCTATCTCGGTAGACACACTTTCTTCCTTAGCTTACCCGGTGACCGGTGTCTTGGTAGCTTGTCCTTGGGAATTTTTTGTGGTGTCTTCTGTAGTTGATTTGATAGGTTTACTCTCTTTCGGTGCTTTTGTTTCTACCTCTATATTCTCAGGCTTATTGGAAGATTTTTGCTCTGTTGTACCTTGTCCCTTAGGTGTATCCTTTGGTTGCTCTGGGGTTGTCCTTCGGGTTCCTTCTGTGTGACAATGTCAACTACTTGTACCAATATCAATAAGGCTAGTATTTCACCTATTGCTACCTCACTAGGTGCATTCTCCTCGGTGGTGTCTGTAGCAGTGGTGATATCTTCATCATCATTTAGCTCTAATTAATCTTGTCCTCTTTTTAGGTTTCTTGGAGGTGACTTGGGAACCTCTCTTTTTCTTCTGATAATTTTTGGTGGGAGTTGGCCTTGAAATGTTTACTATTCCTTTTTTCATGGGCGGAGAAGCAGCTGTTGAGGACCTTATCCTTGCTCTTATGGGTGCTTCTTCTTGTTTTCTCTTCCCTGTGGCCTTGACTAGTGTAGTTTGAATATCCTTGTCAGACTCGGTCTCCTCCTCATCATGTTCACTATTCCCAATTAATAATCATTCCTCGGTTTCCTCTTCAACTAGATTAGCTTCAAATGCCTCATCTGCTGCTGCTTCATCACCAAACTATTTTTCCAAGGTATCCATTATTTTCTTGGATTTTCTACTTACCTTCACTTCGACTAGATCCATTTTGATTCTTAGTTTTGCCTCTTTATAGGTACCAAAACTAGTTGCCTTTGGATCTTTTGTCTTGACCAATAATGCATGTATTGACTTGGAAGCTTGGTCAATATCTAGTTCATAGCCCATAGGGGGTAACCAAGCAGTCCTTGGTTTAACTGCCTTGATCAAAGTGGATTTAGTGTCCACTACAAAGAAGATATCATCCTTATATTTTTATACTAGTTGACCTAGTATCCTACTCCTTTGATGTATTCTCTCCTTAAATTGCTCAAAATAAACATCCATGACACTCACAAAATTCTAACCCAAACTTTAAATAAAATCACCAATTTGTATTATGATAGGTCGGTTGACATCCCAGTCAACATTACCGACTAAGGGAAAGAATTTTTGCACATTGAAAAATATAAAAATCTATAGGGAACCAAACTTACAAGTGTTTGACTTAGTTGTCCTTATGGTTCTCATATTTTCTTCCAATTTTTTCATTAGTATCTCGGATAGGTCATATTGGAAACCTTTATTTCCAATCTTGTAAGAAATGTCTACGAATCCACACAGTACACTGTTCGGCCTGCTTGATTGAAATATTTTATAATCGACTACATATGCTCTGAACCTTATCTCAAGATCAACAATAGTTTTTAATCTCATACCTCTTGTTAATATGATTTAGAACAATAGAGAGGGCGGGGGTGAATCAGTTGTTCTCAGGTCTAGATGTATAAAACAAACTTCAAAAATCTTTAACAAATTAGATCTAATAACCAACAACTACTCAGTCATTATTGATTGCATAACAGAAACATATAACATTGTAGTCCACTACCCAACTGTACTTAACTTGTAAAACACATAAATGTTCAAACCAAAACATTCACACAAGTATTAACACTAGGATTTATAGTGGAAACCCAATTAGGGAAAAACCACTTTGTAACATGTTACTATTATTTTCACTCTTCTAAAGTGAGCTCTATGAAAAGCCAACCCTGTCAAAGGTTACAAACACACTATCAAGTGTGACCCGGTTAAAGGATTTCAACCACTCTGTTAAAAGTGTGCCTTGTTATAGGACTTACATACACTCCAATAGAATGCAACCTTGTTCAAAGGATTTATACATATGACTATTAGGTCAACCTCTGTTAAAAGGATTTTGACTAATATAATGGTTAGAAAGTAATAGTAATATTGATTTGTAAACATACAACTCACTTTGCAAATATCAGATCCAATTCCATACACATATGTTGGCTTATTGCCTGTGATTCATTTCCATCTCCATTACTGATTTGCTCAGAAATCCCTTTAAGTGATCACAACTCTTCTCCTTCAGCCTTCTCTACTTAGATAGTTAATAACATCAACTCCAACATCATCTACTTCTGCCTCTCTTCCACTCTTCTCAACCTCTTACTCAGGTTTCCTTAATACTTCCTTAATTAGGTCAATCAACTTTTGCCTCTTATTCTTCTCTGTGGATCTTAGGGTTAGGTTAGATTCATCGAATCCTTCCAACTTTATGTTCTTCTTCTCTCCTTCTAGAAACATCTCAAATATCTTAAAGATTTACAATAAAACATTTTTCAGTGCATTAAATGCTTTCATACAAGTAATAAATAAAGTCAACACGGTTTACATAATCCAAAAATTCAACTATATCAGCTAGGAATCTGAATTCTTCCTCAAATGTAAATTGCTGACACTCGGTCAATACAGTATTCATCTTCTTGGTCTTCACTAGAAAGCTCGGTCTCCACCAAAACTATTTCCTTGGCTAATATTGTCTTTCTTGGCAATTAACTGATGTTTGGTCAACACTAAATTTACTCGGCATATACTAGCTCGGTCGACACTAACATCACTTGGCTTAAACTTGATTTCTTCACTTTTGCTCGGTTAAGCCTACTAGTTTAGTCTTCCTTATTACTTAGATAAGCAATACATTATCTCATCATTGTGCCATATAATCAAGTGCACATTAAAGTATCAAGATAAATCAATCTTTCCCCTAGGTGCTAATGTTATCAGCCTTTCCCTCACTCTTCACAACATTCAAATAGATATAGTACTTTCTTAAATAGCAACAGTCTTACCAGTTAAGGTTTGACATAAATGACAATACAAAAATTTCTTCAATTGTAGTTTCCAACAATCTCCCTCTTTGGCATTGATGGAAACACCATATGAATAACACATGAATTACCAACCAATCCAAAAACTTATCTATCCATTAGAAATATTTATAATATCCTTAGCTTCATTCTGATTCAGAATCAATTAGCCTTTCTTATATGACCATCCACACAATAACATTCTCTTTGATTTTCTCCCTCTTTCTTGATCTTCGATGAAATTTGACCATCTTTTTAGTTCAGTAACAATATTTTTCCCTCTGTCATCTTTGCTTATGACCGATTCTTAGATTTGTTGTACTTTTCACAACTTTGGGCTGCTCCTAAAGTGTGACCTTTCTCTACATCAATCTATTAGATAATCTTTGCAACATATTTGATGTAGTGATCCTAGCTTGACTAGGCAGCCTCAGTTAGGGGAAGGACCCCTAATTGTCCTCTCGGATATTCATGAGCTTCTTTAGGCAAAGCTTTAGTGAATATGTCTACTAGTTGTTCCTTTGTATTCACATATTCCATTATGACCTCCTTGTCTTGTACCACTTCCCTCAAGTAATGATACTTGATGGTGATGTGTTTGGTCTTTGTGTGCATCACTAGATTCTTAGAGATGTTGATAGCACTTGTGTTGTCACAATAGATGACAACTAGTTCAGTGATCTCTTCTTTCATGCCTATCAACAATTGCTTTATCCAAACCAAGTTTGTACAGTTCACTGTTGTAGCCACATACTCGGCTTTAGCTGTAGATTGGGAAATGCAATTTTGTTTCTTTCTTGTCCAAGAAACTAATCTCTATCCAAGAAAGAAATCTCCACCACTAGTGCTCTTTTTGTCATCCACATTTCTTGCCCAATCAACATCAATATACACTTTCAGTTCAAATCTTTCATGTTTCTTGTAATACAATCCATAATTAGCAGTCCCCTTCAAATATCTCATTATCCTTTTGACAACCATCATGCGCGTTTCCTTAGGATTAGCAAAGAATCTTGCCACAATCCCAAAGCTAGTGCAATATCTGGTTAGCTATGAACAACATACTGTAGTTTTCCAATCATGGACCTATACAAAATCTAGTTTACTTTAGCAGCTTCATCATTCTTAGACAACTTTTGTCCAGTAGCCATAGGAGTACTTACTAGCTTTGAATCTTCCATCCCAAAGGTTTTTAGTATCTCATGAATATATTTAGACTGGGTAATGAAAATACCTTTCTCCATCTGATATACTTGTAAACCAACAAAGAATTTGATCTCCCCAAATATACTCATTTCAAATTCAATTTGCATTTCATTTGAAAATTTCTTACACAAGGCATCTTGTCCACCAAATATAATATCATCTACAAAAATCTTAGACAACAAGATTCCTTTACCTTCTTCATCTTTCATGTACAAATTTCTTGTATCATTTGTCCTTGAGAATCCAATTTGTATCAAGTAGTTGTGCAGCCTCTCATACCATGCTCTGGGAGTTTGCATCAGTCCATACAGTGCTTTGTTCAATTTGCAAACCATGTGTCTCTTATTTGGATCAACAAATCCTTCTGGTTGTTCAATGTACACTTCTTCTAATATACCATTTAAAAATGTAGACTTGACATCCATTTGGTATACCTTAAAATCTTTGTAGGCATAATATGCAATTAAAGTTCTTACTCTTTCCAATCTTGCCATAGGGGAAAATGTCTCCCCATAATCTATTCCTTCTTCTTGTGCATAGCCTTTGAATACTAGCCTAGCTTTGTTTCTTGTGATTTTTCCTTGTTCATTCAACTTATTTCTGAATACCCACTTTGTTCCACTAACATTTTTGTTTTCTAGTCTCGGCACTAGAGTCCAGGTATCATTCTTCTCAATCTGGTCTATCTCCTCATTCATTGTTTAGATCCAGTCTTCTTTTTCTAATGCCTCTTTTGTTGTATTAGGCTTGAATTCACACAGTAAACATGTAGGGTCTCTTAACTTGCTTCTGGTCAAAACTCCAGTATCTTTGTCTCCAATTATCTATTCAGGCTTGTGATGTTGCCTTACATATGTGCCAAAATAGGTTATGTTCTCCTTTCCTCTAGCTCTTTAGGTTCACCAATAAGATTGTTAGATTTAGCTTTTGAATGCTCAACAACCTCTTCCTAATACTTGACAACATTCTCCTGTCACTCGACATGCTCTTCTTGTTGCTCGACACTATTTTCCTGATGCTCGACATTGCTTACCCGAGACTTAGCATTAGGTGCAAGTATGTCACTTGCCTCACCTTCATCTATGTGTACAAAAGATCTGTAATCTTCTGGTTCTCTTTTGCTCTCCTGTTCATTTTTCTCTGCATACCCATCAACTTTGACATTTACACTTTCCACAATTTTGTTAGTGTTAGATTTCAAACACTTGTAAGCTTTACTTTTTGTGGAGTATCCTAGGAATATGCTCTCATCACTTTTAGCATCAAATTTTCCATTCCTATTGTCCTTTAGTATGTAGCATTTGCTTCCAAAAATTCTAAAGTACTTTACATTAGGTGCATACCCATGCCATAACTCATAAGGTGTCAGATTTGTACCTTTTTTGATGTGTACTCGGTTAAGGGTATAAATAGTTGTACTTACAACTTCTCTTTAGTAATTTTGTGTGACATTCTTTTCAATCATTAATGTCCTTGGACCATCCATGATAGATATGTTCCTTCTCTCAGCTATACCATTTTGTGGAGGTGTTCTAGGTGTAGACATCTATCTTTTGATTCCTCTATCATTGCAAAATAGATTAAATTCATTGGATATAAATTCTCCACCTTGATCAAATCTCAGACACTTCAGGTTCCTACCTATCTCCTTTTCAACCTTAGCCAAATACCACTTAAAATTTTGAAAAGCATCAGATTTTTCTTTTAAGAACATTACAATCATCATCCTGGTATAATCATCAAAAAATAGAATAAAATATCTAGCACCACAATAGCTTTGTACACCCATAGGTCCATAAAGGTCAGTATGAACCAAATCTAAAGCATTCTCAGAAGTAAAAGTCTTGCTCTTAAAACTAGATTTTGTCATCTTACCCAACTGAAATTGTTTGCACATTACATTTTCAAGTTTCTTCAATCTTGGTAGTCCTCTTACTTTCTTCTTTTTACTAATTTCTACTAGATTATCAAAGATAACATGACATATCCGCTTATGCCATAACCAAATATCATCAAGTTGTGAAATCATACATGTTTCTTCAGATAGGTCTAGATAGAACAAATTACCTCTTGTCTGTTCTCCACTTCCAATCAGTTCTCCAATGGCATCAAATATTTTGGCCTTCTTATGATGAAATTCCACTCGGTAACTAGTGCTATTAAGCTATGAAACACTCAGCAGATTATAGTTAAGACCTTCAACCCAATAAGCATTTTCACAAGTGATCTTATCAGTCAGCTTAATCAATCCTTTTCCTCTAACAAGACATGGTGCATCATTACCAAACTTCACACTTCTACCTTTATAGTGATCTAAGGTATCAAACTTACTTTTTTCACTAGTCATGCGGTGTGAACAACCACTGTCAATAATCCACTTATCATTCTTGTTCACATAGGATATTAATGCAGTCTTTTCATCCTCATCAGACTCATCTTTCATAGCAACATAGACTACCTCAATTTCAAAATCATCACTATCAGTGCCAGTCTCTTCTTCATCAATATAGCAAGATTTCTTACATTTTCCTTTGTAGTCCTTGTGCCTTCTGTAGCTTCTATCTTCTCTTTTGTCTTTATGCTTGCTATCTCTTTCTTCCTCATTTTTATCTATGTCAGGGCATCTGGTAGCAATATGACCAACTTTATTACATGAGAAACATATAATAGGGAGTTTTCCTTTATACTTTCATTTTCCCCTTTTCAATCTTCTAGCCATAAGTGCTTCAAAATCTTCAAGTTCATCAGATGTGTCACTTTCACTTTCATTCTCACTGATGCATCTTTCTTTTTCCTTCTTTGACTTACTCAGAACCATTTGTGACTTAAAAGTAGATTAAACATTAGCAACAGTGAAGTTATCATAGTTAGACAACTCAAAAGTAGTAAGCTTACCAATGAAGCTTTCCAAAGTAAGTGCATTACAAGGATTACATCTAGATTCTTGAATTGCAGAAATTTTAATAGCATAAATAGGATGCAAGGTTCTCAATACTTTTCCTATTATAGTCTCATCATTAATAGTTCCATTGGCTCCTCTAATAGCATTCACAACTTCTTTTATCCTACCACAATATTGTGCAATATTATCACCTTCTTGCATTTTCATTTCATCAAATTTACCTCTTAGGCTTTCAGCTTTTTCCCTCAGAACATTTGTGTCACCACCATAGATGGTTGCAAGAGTGTCCCACATTTTCTTTGCATTTTTACAGTCTTTGATGTCTTCAAATCTAGGATAGCTTAGGGTAGATGCAATCTCCAACATTGCTTGATTATGCTCTTGCTTAACTCTCATCTCCTTGGAAGTCAGAGGTGCAATAGGTGTAACATAGTCATGCTCAACATAATACTTTGTAGAATCACCAATACCGGCTAGATGCAGTTTCATCAAACTTTTCCATGCAGGGAAGTTCTCCTTATTTAGCTTTGGTACCTCCTTATACATCTTGATCATTTGCTTCAAGCACCTTTAAACTTGTTCTCTGTAAGCACCAACAAAGCTCTGATACTAATTGTTAATATGATTTAGAACAACAAAGAGGGGAGGGGTGAATTAGTTGTTCTTAGGTCCAGATGTATAAAACAAACTTCAAAACTCTTCAACAAATCATATCCAATAACCAATAGCTACTCGGTCATTATTGATTGCATAACAGAAACATATAACATTGCAGTCCACTACCCAATTGTACTTAACTTGTAAAACACATAAATTTTCAAACCAAAACATTCACACAAGTATTAACACTAGGATTTATAGTGGAAACCTAATTAAGGAAAAAACACTTTGTAACATGTTACTATTATTTTCACTCTTCTTAAGTGAGCTCTATGAAAAGCCAACCCTGTCAAAGGTTACAAACACACTGTCAGGTGTGACCCGGTTAAAGGATTGCAACCACTCTGTTAAAAGTGCACCTTGTTATAGGACTTAAATACACTTCATTAGAATGCAACCTTGTTCAAAGGATTTATACATATGACTGTTAGGTCAACCTCTGTTAAAAGGATTTTGATTGATACAATGGTTAGAAAGTAACAGTAATATTGATCTGTAAACATACAACTCACTTTTCAAATATCAGATCCAATTCCATACACATATGCTAGCTTACTAATTGTGATTCATTTCCATCTCCATCATTGATCTGCTCAGAAATCCCTTCAAGTGATCACAACTCTTCTCCTTCAGCCTTCTCTGCTTAGACAGTTAATAACATCAATTCCAACATCATCTACTTCTGCCTCTCTTGCAGTCTTCTCAACTTCTTACTCAGGTTTCCTTAATACTTCCTTAATTAGGTCAATCAAATTTTTCTACTTAATCTTCTCCGTGGATCTTAGGGTTAGGTCAGATTCATCGAATCCTTCCAACTTTATGTTCTTCTTCTCTCCTTCTAGAAACATCTCAAATATCTTAAAGATTTATAATAAATTTTTTTTAGTACATTAAATGCTTTCATGCAACTAATAAATAAAGTCAACACATTTTACATAATCCAAGAATTCAACTATGTCAGCTAGGAATCTGAATTCTTCCTCAAATGTAAATTGCTGATGCTCAGTCAATACAATGTTCATCTTCTCGGTCTTCACTAGAAATCTCGGTCACCACCAAAATTATTTCCTCAGCTAATACTGTCTTTCTCGACAACTAGCTGATGTTTGGTCAACACTAAATTTACTCAGCATATACTAGCTTGGTCGACACTAACATCACTCGGCTTAAACTTGATTTCTTCACTTTTGCTCGGTTAAGCCTACTACTTTAGTCTTCCTTCTTACTTATATAAGCAATACACTATCTCATCATTGTGCCACATAATCAAGTACACATTGAAGTATCAAGATAACTCAACCTTTCCCTTAGGTGCTATTGTTATCAGCCTTGCCCTCACTTTTCACAACATTCAAATAGATATAGTACTTTCTTAAATAGAAACAATCTTACTAGTTAAGGTTTTACATCAATGACAATACAAAAATTGCTTCAATTGTAGTTTCCAACAACCTCTGTCATCCCATTATGTTTCGGTTAACTTCTTAGTTTTGGTCCTTAGTGCATTCCTAATGGCTTTCACTTTATCAGTGATAGGGTAACCGGTGACTGCATGTATAATGTCTTTAGTGATTTTTACTAGTTCATCCAGCCATAACTTCCCTTCATGCACTCGGCTAAATACAACCCTAATCCATTCTAACTTGAACTCTCTCGAGAAATATAGGGTGTTCATTAAACCCTTCACCTCCAAGTGTTTATGCTCATCCTTGAGCTTTTTGTCCATGTTCGGCTCTTGGAAGGTGGATTGAAGCTCAAAATCCCCTATTTCACTGATTTTGCAGTGGATGTACACACAAGTATCTTGGACCAACAAAAACTTGGTGGAATACTTTGAAATGCACTAGTTTAGTCAATTTGTGATGCAATCTCGAGGTGTAACTTGTATTTCAGCTCATCATAGGTTATAGACTTAATTAGGTTGACCTTCTTATCACTCTCGGTCTTGGATTTCATAACCTTGGACATAGATACCATTGTTTCTAAAATTTAGTGCTTCACAAATATATTGTAAAATAACTTAGTGGATGCGGAACTTACTTTTGATTGAGATGAACTTTCTCAGGAATCCTTTAAATCTCTACTGATAGCTCTAGGAATTTTTGCTCAAATCTACTCAAATCACTCTAGTCTTTGTAATCATTGTGTGAAAAATGACTAAGTCCATCATGTATCTATACCCAAAAATTCATTTCCCGCTCAAAATTTTGCATTTAATTCTTTACCTACCACATCTCGGTAGATATAGTAGTGCTCAATTTACACTTCAAAAGACCTTAGCTTGGTTAACACTTAAATATTACTTGGTTGATACCACGTCTGGTGTAGTACCCCCATAGTTTGCTTTCAGCTTTTCAAATGCCATACTCTTTTAGGCCACATTGTTGTGTGCAGATTTTATTATTTCAGTGATTATGATTATGATTATGTCATGTGATGCCATGTTTAGATGTTGATATTATCATGTTTCAATGTTTTTATGTTTCTATTGGATTATGATGTACTTACCCCATACTAGCATGTGTATGGTGTTCATTTGTATGCATCTATTTTATGTGTCTATATGGTAGAGGGCAGAGGCGTAGTTACTTGCTTTGTCGAGATCCAAATGACCAACCATACCTTATCATTGTTTGCTATATGTTATATGTACGTGCTTTGATTTGTGATGATAGGTTTGCAGGTACAGGGCATCGTCTTCCCTGAATTGGCAGGAGTGAGCATGCCCAAAAACATACTCATCTCAATGGTAAAGAGGGGAGATAATAGATGGACCCAAAAACCCTATCCTAAGCCCAATTATCCTAATTATTGGATAAGTATCTATTGACCACCTTACCTGAATTTGTCAGGTGACAAAGTTCGTGGATCCCATCTCTGACTTTGTATGTTTATTGATGGTCCTGATTTTATTGCTGGTTTGATTATGTGATTTTCTATGATTTTCTAATATTATGGAATTTAATATTAAAATTGAAAAATAATATTAAATTTATTTCCTATGTTATTATATGATTGTTAATTAATTAAAAATCAAATATTAGGATATTTGATATTAATTAATTAATTGTGTGAAAATATATTTGAGTTGTCCATTGGTTATTAAATTAATATTTATTGCAAGACTTAATGGTATGAAATATTAAATTTATTTAATAATGGATTTTAATTTTTAACATGTGCTTTATTGTATTTGAAATTGTCTTGGTTGAATATGTGACAACTTGTCTTTAGGAGACTAAGTTGAGTTGTGCACAATTATGTTTATTTCAATTATTTATTTGTAATTTCTCTCAACAAAAGAGGGAGAGTTGGATTAGGAGTTCTAATTGTGAGTCATCTAGGGTTTTGCTTGTTTAGTGGAGTTGAATCCCTATTAGGGGGATTTTGCATTCATTTTGATTCAATTAGTTTTGTTGGAGCAATTTTTGTGAGAGCTTTTGGAGTTTTTGTGCTTTCATGTGTTCTTGAGCTTTTTGGAGTTGAGCTTGAATTCTGGGTGAAGGTTGCTTGGTTTTGGATTTGGGTGTTGCATTCTCTATGATTCAGAATTTGCAGGTTGAGCTTTCCTACTGTCAAATTTGGGAGATTCAACATTCTACAGGCAATCCTATTCAATTTCTAGCATTGGAAAGTAAGGTAGGGTTTTGAGGAATTTTCCTGTATTTTTGTTGTGTACTTTCAGCTATTTTTCATGTTTGATTTAACTTATAGATTTAGATTTATCTATTTATGCTTTCAAATTGAGGATTAGAAAACTCTTGTTTTTGTCATTTCATGTTTTTATACAGACTTGGCATAGTAGGGTTATGCTATCAAATTTTTGGGAGAAAATTCATCCTAGGGCACTTAGAAAATGAAAAATGAAAATCTATATAGTTAGTTCTATAGTATGAATGAATTAAATTAATGGGTTGTTAGAAAATCAATTTGGGTGAAAATTCACTATTCTGTGTAAAAAAATTCCCTCTCTGTAAAAAATGACAGTAAAAAAAAATTACCGCAGTCAAATCATTTGCTTCTATTTTTTATATTATAGATCGTTTATAAACCTTGTGCTCATTCGAGCAACAACATGATTGACCAAGAGTCACAACTTAGAATTTCACAAAGATGTCCCTCTTGGGATTTGAACTAGGGTCTCCACAATGCAAAATCATTTGCTTCTATTGACAAAAAATACATTAGTTTTATATAAATGTGTTTGCAAACAAACTATGGTAGAAAAACGAATAAGAAAAGACAAAAATTTTCCATTTGTGAATGTAAAGTGGAAATTTCCATTTCTCGAAAAACATCCTCTCTGTACAATTCTTTCTATTTTCGAAAATAATCCTATGTAAATTTTTATTCCCTTTACCTGTCAAGAGAAACAAAAAGTGCATTAGTTTCATTAAAAAAAATATAAATATAAAACAAGTTAAAAAAAAATTCACTGAATGAAAGATCTTGGTTTTCGAAATTTGAGTATAAAAAAAAACTTTATTAAAAAATAATATAAACTAAAGAAATGATTTGAAAAGTTTTAAAAAAATATAATGTAAAATTTTAATGGGGAATGGGGCCACCAATCCCCACTCCCCAACACCACCGAGGTGGTGTACCGTGCTGCGCACGAGCTCCCAAAGAGGGGCGGCGCGACAGTCTAAGACTGCAGCGCCAGCGAGCTCCCCCACGAGATACCCTTTTTTTGTTTTTTAGATTTAATTTATTAATACTTTATATAATGATTAATATGTATTGTTAAGTAATATATATATATATATATATATATATATATATATATTTATAATATATTTATAATAAAGTAATTAATAACATTTTAATTTGAGATTAGTAGATTTGTATGATGTTAAAGTATTAAAATATATTAATTTTTGTTAGTATATTTTAATATTTAGCATTAATTAAATTGGTTATTAGGATCTATTTCTATTAATGCTTTTATCTAATTGTTATTAAATTAATGATAATTAGGGAATTAGATTTAATTTGTCACTATTATTGTTTAGTGAGTTTCTTTTATTGATGAATAAATTAGATTCAGTTGGCGATTAGATTTGAGTGTTGTCAGCCAAATGGATTATGAAACTATTATAAAATCTAAACTAGGAATGTTATATATTGTTTAATTTTGTCATTAATGTGTTTGCAATTAAATGTTCAAACTGAATTTTTGCTTAGTAATGAATGTATAGGTTACCTGATGTTGGTACATGCATTATTTTCTACTGAAATTGGTTGTTTTCTACAATATGGTTTTATCTTTCCTAGATGTCGGGTTTGTTAGTTTTATGGGAACTAGATGACCTAGGGAAAGACAGAGGCTTGGGAATTGTCTTCTTGTTTCATGCTGGTTATCATGTTTGGTGTGAGTGTGCATTGCTTATATTCCTTTTTGACCTTATAGGCTCATATTGTACTATGGATTCAGTGATTATTCTTAAGTAGTCAATCTTGGTTTCTGTGATGATTTTGGATGTGTGACTATCTATTTATCTATGATTTGATCTAGGAGAGATCTATGAGCCTAGCGTAGTTTACCTAGATATGTGTTAGGAGGTAGCTTGCAATAAGCACCGGGACCCACAAGTGGTTGCTAGGATCACTTATTATAAGTTTCTGTAATCAAGTGATAACCTAATTAAATTAAGGTGAAATAAATGAACCTAATAAGATAAGTTCCTCGCCCATGCTTGAGTGCTAGTACAGATTAAGATGGGAATGGAGATGATGTTGGCCACCTTGAGAGGTGTGTCTAGCATAGTTAATGGCTTCATCTGTATGAGAAGTCATTGATCTATGTATGGTCACTTGAGTGTCAAGATCCAGAGTGATTACCAGGATGAGACTCAAGGGTTAGATGTACATGATGACACCTTCCTACACATAGTCTAGTTATCCTACATGGTCGGTTGCCTCTGGATTAGAGAGTCATACCTTTCTCTACTTTTGTTGACCTTGAGTTAGTAAGCTTTCAGGATTCCTTTCCTAGTAGTGTTTCCTGATTTGATTTGATTATCCGATTGGGGTTCGATGTTATCTCCTTAGCACGGTGGGGTAGACCTTTGTGGTTCTACATGGACGAGTGGTAGTGATTCTTTACCATTCGAGATTCGATGTCTTGGTGCCGGTGCTTGATGGTGTCTTGCAGTTGGATTCCTTATGTTACTTCTTCATTGATGTTCTTATATATTTATTCTTTATTGTAAATCTTGTATTAGAGTATCGCATGTGATACCTAATCTGGATATTGTAATTTAGTTGTTAGAGTGATTATTGCATACCCTACGACATGTGCAGTGGATGTATTTTTATTAGGATTTATGATTATTCATGAGAGGTAATCATTTTGATGTAATTGTTGTATTTAATTTATGGAATCATTTGTTGATGTTATTTAATGAGTTATGTTAGAAAGTAATACTACGTCATGGGACCCATTAGTTTTGTAACCTATGTATGCAATGTGTGTTATGTGAGATAATGGTTAATGCATTCATGTGATTGTATATCTTAATTGTAAACTTTAGAAAAAAAAATATTCACCTAAACTTAGTATCATGTTCTAGGTTAGTTTCTTTTGGGTTCCCTGGCGGGGCATTACATTTGGTATCAGAGTGGAGTTTCTACACTGGGAACTATGGGTATGTATGCTCGTTAGGTTTTTCTATGCTTAGTTTAAACTTGAAACAAAACTTAGACATATAACATATCTATTTTTAGACTATTGCTTTATGATCATCTTGTCTTGGTTTATGTTTTGATCTATGTTGTGAGTGTTTGTTGGTTTCTTCATGTTGTAGGAATCATGCATGTAACTAGAGCAACTAGAGGTCGAGGTAGAGGTAGGTTTGGAGGATGTGGTAGGGGAAGGAAACCTAGCCCCTCCACAAGTGTCAGTTAGGAGAGTCATCACCAGTAGTCTAGGGGTGAGCAGAGAGAGGATCGTCAGGATGATCTTGATATGAGATAGCTCTTGCGGGCAATCCTAGCTCATGTTGGTCTTGATCAGGATAGAGTAGATCAGGAGGGTTCACATCATTCCCAGAGGAATGAAGGAAAGAGAGAGAGGGAAAGATCCAAGAGTCCTCTAAAGAGGAAATTTACTGTGGATCCTTCAGTGGTTGCAGCAAACCATATGCAGGATCTTATGAGGGGACGACCTATTCCCTTTGATGGGATGGGTATAGGTCTTGAGGTGGAGACATGGCTGATATCCTTGGAGTGAAGTTTCACCATGCACCCATTTAGTAGCAACACCAGAGCTAGATATGCTGTGACACAGCTCACAGATTTTGCAGCGGTATGGTGGAAAATTGAGGAAGAGAAGCTGGGTCTTCATATGGATACAGTTACATGGGAATTATTCTTGGAACATTTCTAAGAATCTTTCTTATCTGATTAGTGGAGGAAACAAAGGGCCAATGAGTTTCATAATTTGAAACAACTGACTATGACGGTGAGTGAATATGAGTGCAAATTCTTTAAGCTCAAGCAGTACACCAGATTTGGTCATGATACAGCCTTACTGGCACAACATTTTGTCAGGGGGCTGAATGCACGTATTATTGGAGAGGTTTTACTCTTTGAGCCTAAGACCCTTAGGGAAGCTGTTGTTAAGGTGACACTTAAGGAGGCTAATATAGTCTCAGGACATGATCGACATTCAGGTGCTTCAGTAGGTGGACCTTCAGGATCAAGTTTTAGAGGAAACTAGTCTCAGGGTAATGGGAACTTCAAGAAGTCTTCAAACTTCTACAATGGTAACCAGAACTAGCAGCAGGTTAAGTCACTTCCACTTCCTTCTACTCAGAGTGGTGGTACTCAGACCAAGAACTTCCATAGTGGTCAGCAGAGTAAGGATCATTCTTTTGTTCAGCCTACTTAGAGTGCTTAGTAGAGTGCCAACAGGGGCAGCTTCCAGCAATCTAGTGTTCCTGCAGTGAGGAGAGTGTTCAAGGGGGATTGCTTCACTTGTGGCCAACAAGGTCATAAGTCATACAATTGTCCTCAATTTGTAGGATAGAAGCCGACAACTTATGAGCCTACAGTTGGAGATGCAAGTAGAGCTCATAGGGCCTTTGCACTTGGGAACAATCCTCAGTGTTTGAACCCAAAGGCAGGGAAGGGTCTGATGGGACCTTCTCAGTAGTCTTTGGTTTAGTTTCTTTTTAGTGCAGATAGTTCTATGGGATTCATATCCCTACTTGTTCCAGGCTTCCAGGAGTAAGCCTAATCCAAGGGGGGGTGGATGTAGTACCCCCATAGTTTGCTTTCATCTTTTCAGATGCCATACTCTTTTAGGCCACATTGTTGTGTGCATATTTTATTATTTTAGTGATTATGATTATGGTTATGATTATGTCATGTGATGCCATGTTTAGATGTTGATATTATCATGTTTCGATGTTTTTATGTTTCTATTGGATTATGATGTACTTACCCCATAATAGCATGTGTATGGTGTTCATTTGTATGTATCTATTTTATGTGTTTGTATGGTAGAGGGCGGAGGCGTAGTTACTTGCTTTGTCAAGATCCAAACGATCGACCGTACCCTATCATTGTTTGCTATATGTTATATGTACATGCTTTGATTTGTGATGATAGGTTTGCAGGTATAGGGCATCGTCTTCCTTGAATTGGCAGGAGTGAGTGTGCCCAAAAACATACTTGTCTCAATGGTAAAGATGGGAGGTAACAGATGGACCCAAAAACCCTATCCTAAGCCCAATTATCCTAATTATTGGATAAGTATCCATTGACCACCTTACCCGAATTTGTCAGGTGACAAAGTTCGTGGATCCCATCTTTGAGTTTTTATGTTTATTGATGGTCCTGATTTTATTGCTGGTTTGATTATGTGATTTTCTATGATTTTCTAATATTATGGAATTTAATATTAAAATTGAAAAATAATATTAAATTTATTTCCTATGTTATTATATGATTATTAATTAATTAAAAATCAAATATTAGGATATTTGATATTAATTAATTAATTGTGTGAAAATATATTTGAGTTGTCCATTGGTTATTAAATTAATATTTATTGCAAGACTTAATGGTATGAAATATTAAATTTATTTAATAATGGATTTTAATTTTTAACATGTGCTTTATTGTATTTGAAATTGTCTTGGTTGAATATGTGACAACTTGTCTTTAGGAGACTAAGTTGAGTTGTGCACAATTATGTTTATTTTAATTATTTATTTGTAATTTCTCTCAACAAAAGAGGGAGAGTTGGATTAGGAGTTCTAATTGTGAGTCATCTAGGGTTTTGCTTGTTTAGTGGAGTTGAATCGCTATTAGGGGGATTTTGCATTCATTTTGATTCAATTAGTTTTGTTGGAGCAATTTTTGTGAGAGCTTTTGGAGTTTTTGTGCTTTCATGTGTTCTTGAGCTTTTTGGAGTTGAGCTTGAATTCTGGGTGAAGGTTGCTTGGTTTTGGATTTGGGTGTTGCATGCTCTGTGATTCAGAATTTGGAGGTTGAGCTTTCCTACTATCAAATCTAGGAGATTCAACATTCTACAGGCAATCCTATTCAGTTTCTAGCATTGGAAATTAAGGTAGGGTTTTGAAGAATTTTCCTATATTTTTGTTGTGTACTTTCAGCTATTTTCCATGTTTGATTTAGCTTATAGATTTAGATTTATTATCTATTTATGCTTTCAAATTGAGGATTAGAAAACTCTTGTTTTTGTCATTTCATGTTTTTATACAGACTTGGCATAGTAGGGTTATGCTGTCAAATTTTTGGGAGAAAATTCATCCTAGGGCACTTAGAAAATGAAAAATGAAAATCTCTATAGTTAGTTCTATAGTATGAATGAATTAAATTAATGGGTTGTTGTTAGAAAATCAATTTGGGTGAAAATTCACTATTCTGTGTAAAAAAATTCCCTCTCTATAAAAAATGATAGTAAAAAAAAATTACTGCAGTCAAATCATTTGCTTCTATTGACAAAAAATACATTAGTTTTATATAAATGTATTTGCAAACAAACTATGGTAGAAAAACAAATAAGAAAAGACAAAAATTTTCCATTTGTGAATGTAAAGTGGAAATTTCCATTTTTGGAAAAACATCCTCTCTTTACAATTCTTTCCATTTTTAGAAATACTCCTATGTAAATTTTTATTCCCTTTACCTATCAAGAGAAACAAAAAGTGCATTAGTTTCTTTTAAAAAAATATTAATATAAAACAAATTAAAAAAAAATTCATTGAATGAAAGATCTTGGTTTTCAAAATTTGAGTATAAAAAAAAACTTTATTAAAAAATAATATAAACTAAAGAAATGATTTGAAAAGTTTAAAAAAAATATAATGTAAAATTTTAATGGGGAATGGGGCCACCAATCCCCACTCCCCAACAACACCGATGTGGTGTACCATGCTGCGCACGGGCTCCCAAAGAGGGGTGGCGCGACAGTTTAAGACTGCAGCGCCAGTGGCTAGGGACCAGCGGGCCCCCCCACGAGATACTTTTTTTTTGTTTTTCAGATTTAATTTATTAATACTTTATATAATGATTAATATGTATTGTTAATTTATATATATATATATATATATATAATATATTTATAATAAAGTAATTAATAACATTTTAATTTGAGATTAGTAGATTTGTATGATGTTAAAGTATTAAAATATATTAATTTTTGTTAGTATATTTTAATATTTAGCAGTAATTAAATTGGTTATTAGGATCTATTTCTATTAATGTTTTTATCTAATTGTTATTAAATTAATGATAATTAGGGAATTAGAATTAATTTGTCACTATTATTGTTTAGTGAGTTTCTTTTATTGATGAATAAATTAGATTCAGTTGGCGATTAGATTTGAGTGTTGTCAGCCGAATCGATTATGAAACTATCGTAAAATCTAAACTAGGAATGTTATATATTGTTTAATTTTGTCATTAATGTGTTTGCAATTAAATGTTCAAACTGAATTTTTTCTTAGTAATGAATGTATAGGTTACCTAATGTTGGTACATGCATTATTTTCTACTGAAATTGGTTGTTTTCTACAATATGGTTTTATCTTTCCTAGATGTTGGGTTTGTCAGTTTTATGGGAACTAGATGACCTAGGGAAAGATAGAGGCTTGGATATTGTCTTCTTGTTTCATGCTGGTTATCATGTTTGGCGTGAGTGTGCATCGCTTATATTCCTTTTTGACCTTATAGGCTAATATTGTACTATGGATTTAGTGATTATTCTTAAGTAGTCAATCTTGGTTTCTGTGATGATTTTGGATGTGTGACTATCTATTTATCTATGATTTGATCTAGGAGAGATCTATGAGCCTAGCGTAGTTTACCTAGATATGTGTTAGGAGGTGGCTTGCAATAAGCGTTGGGGCTCACAAGTGGCTGCCAGGATCACTTATTGTAAGTTTCTGTAATCAAGTGATAACCTAATTAAATTAAGGGGAAATAAATGAACCTAATAAGATAAGTTCCTCGCCCATGCTTGAGTGCTAGTACAGATTAAGATGGGAATGGAGATGATGTTGGCCACCTTGAGAGGTGTGTCTAGCATAGTTAATGGCTTCATCTGTACGAGAAGTCATTGATCTGTGTATGGTCACTTGAGTGTCAAGATCCAGAGTGATTACCTAGATGAGACTCAAGGGTTAGATGTACATGATGACACCTTCCTACACATAGTCTAGTTATCGTACATGGTCGGTTGCCTCTGTATTACAGAGTCATACCTTTCTCTACTTTTGTTCACCTTGAGTTAGTAAGCTTTCAGGATTCCTTTCCTGGTAGTGTTTCTTGATTTGATTTGATTATCCGATTGGGGTCCGATGTTATCTCCTCAGCATGGTGGGGTAGACCTTTGTGGTTCTACATGGATGAGTGGTAGTGATTCTTTACCATTCAAGATTTGATGTCTTGGTGCCGGCGCTTGATGGTGTCTTGTAGTTGGATTCCTTATGTTACTTCTTCATTGATGTTCTTATATATTTATTCTTTATTGTAAATCTTGTATTAGAGTATCGCATGTGATACCTAATTTGGATATTGTAATTTAGTTGTTAGAGTGATTACTGCATACCCTGCGACATGTGCAGTGGATGTATGTTTATTAGGATTTATGATTATTCATGAGAGGTAATCATTTTGATGTAATTATTGTATTTAATTTATGGAATCATTTGTTGATGTTATTTAATGAGTTATGTTAGAAAGTAATACTACGTCATGGGACCCATTAGTTTTGTAACCTATGTATGCAATGTGTGTTATATGAGATAATGGTTAATGCATTCATGTGATTGTATATCTTAATTGTAAACTTTAGAAAAATAAATTATTCACCTAAACTTAGTATCATGTTCTAGGTTAGTTTCTTTTGGGTTCCCTTGCGGGGCATTACATTTGGGTTAACCTTTCCAATATTTACCAACTAACAAACATTTACTCTGTCCTGCTTTTACTGACTGTACACAATTTAATTTCAAAACATGTAATTCCATAGTGAATCTTATTTCATGCTGATTTGGTGTGCATTCACTAGATATAAGGAATTGTTTGTAAAATATAACCGATTTGAAATTCAGTGTCATACATACCTTTTTGATTTAGGTGGAGGTGGTGATATCACCTAATCCAATGGATGAGGTGTCACCAACTGTAGTGCTTGCTCTAGCATTGTCATTTGATGCTTTTCTCCACATTTGATTCCTTATCCTCATGATTTCTTCAATTGTATTGCCATTTGTATTTGTATGTGTCTCTAGTGCTCGGTCTCTACAATCCTTGCTTAGGTGACTGACCTTGTGACAGTGCAAACATGTCATACCAGTATTTTTTGCAATTACGTGATCTTCCTCTCCAGTTCTTTCTTGTGCAATTTTCTGCTATATGTCCATACATACCATGTGTTGTGCAATTAACCCAAGTATTATAATGATCCCAAGTATATGCATTACCTTGCCTTCTTGGTTGATATATTTTGTTATGTTCTTTTGGTGTCCAAACTCGCTTCATCTTTGTCCTATATTCTTGTGATATGTGCCCATGCATGTTGCAAGTGTGATAATGTTTCTCCATGTAAGGTTTCTTAGGTGTCCTATTCAACTTTAATGTGAACTCAAGTGCATGATGTCCATACTTATTACAATTATAGAAATAACCATTAAACTTAGGAGTGGATTTAGGAATACCTTTTTCTTTACTCACAAAAATTTGATGTGTGGCCTAATTTTCTACAAAGATAACATGATTTCTTCTTTAGTCTTGGATTAGCATAGGCATTCTTCTATTCAGCTTGTCTTGATGACTCTCTCTACTTGGTGTAGCCTAAACCAATTGTGCTATCAAGTCTTTTC